>RJWJ010015539.1:0-36029 GCA_004363605.1 Indri indri
TTTCTTGTAGACTTTGTTCCTCTTGAGTCTTTGTTTATTTTTTAATGATTGGGTTAATTAAAAAAAGTTGTCTTTAAGCTTTGATATTCTTTCTTCTGCTTGGTTGAGTCTATCTTAAAAATTTTCCATTGTGTTTTATATTTCCCTAAATGAATTTTTTTTTCATTTCCAGAAGTTCTATTTGGTGAGATATATATATAATCTTTTTAGTAAATTTTTTATTAACTTCCTGAATTGTTTTTATGGTTTCTTTGAGTTGGTTTTCCATTTTCTCTTGGATCTCATTGAGCTTCCTTATGATCCATATTTGGTATTCTTTATATGTCATTCCAGTATTTTCATTTTGGTTGAGATCCATTGCTAGAGAGCTGATATGCTTCTTTGGGGGTGTCCTTCCACTCTGAGTTTTTATACTTCTGGAGTTCTTGCACTGATTCCTTTTCATTTGGAGCTGCTGTGAGCTGCTGTTACTTATTATTTTTGGATTTTCTTTTGTTTAGATGGGGCTCCCCCTACCCCCCTGCCCCATATAGTATCTATCTGTAGCATATGCTGGCTAAGGACCTTTGGCTTTGCTTGTGAGTACTTTGATGGGAGTCTAGGCTCTGAATGGACACCTTGGTTATAAATATCTTTAGTGTGGTGGTTTTCTCTGTTGCTAGCTATTTGTACCAGTGGTGTACAGAATCCCTGTCTCTTGTTGACAAAGGGAGATGGAGGTCTTTGAAATCCTATCTCTTTCTCCAACTCTGTGGTCTTCTTAACAGTGGGAAATATATTGGGACACCCAGTTTAATCTCTGAGACAGTAGCTGGTGCTTGTGGGTAAGAATCAGCCACACCCTGTATGATTGAGTCAGTAGAAGCTGTAAAGTACTGTACAAGTAGTCCTCCCTGCCAGTAGATGGCAGTTGCAGAAAGAAGCCTGCTGCAGTGGTGTTTTTTGGGACTTGTTGACTGGCTCTATTTGATCAGGAAAAGCACTTGGATGCCCCAGGTGGTGGGTGGGGTCCTGGATCTCCCAGCAGACTCCTTTTTCTCCACCACAGCTAAGGTGGGTGGAGGAGTGAGGCTGGGTGGGGCTGAGTCAGGTGAGCCTGCCCTCAGGCTCCATAAAGGCAGGCACAAAAGCTGTCTCAGCAGAGTTCAAGGGTCAGTTCCCAGTCTGCTGGGCAAAGCCACCAGGGAGGGGCTGAAGCAGCCCGATGTAGCGAGAAAGTCTGCCTGTTGGGCAGGGGCCATCTGGGATTCACAGTCTTGTGGCAGGAGCGAGTTTTGCTCTTCTCTCTCTTCCTTTGCCCCATGTATCTCCTTCCAGTGCCTGGTTACAAGAAGCAGCCCAAACGAGGCGAGTTCACCAGCAATGGTGCCACAGGCTGGGAGCTTCCCAGCCCAAGATCCTGCTCCAGAGTGAAAGTGACACATTCCTGTCAGGAGGGAGAGATGCTCCACAAGTGTGCTGTGGACCCACACTGGACTCTCCTTTTAGTTCTGCCCATGTGGGCTCCCTTGCCTCCTGAGATTAGTTCATAAATCTCCCCTCCATGCCCCTGAGCAACACAATCTAGTCCTAGGGGTATGGGATCCACACTGTTGGTTTGTTCCCTGGTCCTCCAAGTTTAATCCCTGACCATGCCAGGGCGAAGCATGCTGGTCCTGAGTTGTCCATGGATTGCTCAAACAGACTTAATGTCCCTCCACTTCCAGGTATGCCCTGCTCTACTGGAGCAGCCTGGCAAGCAGTACCAGGGAGGGCCAGTGGGCAGGGAGCTCATAGTCCCAGCACCCCTTGATCCATTGTGGGGTCTTTAAGAGAAAAGGCATGAGCCCCACTCTGTGTGGAAGCCTCAGTTTTGTAGGCACACTAACAGAAGGGAAGCACCCAGTCCTGAGAGCCCCAGTTCAATCATCTTTGGGGTACCTGTGCCAACTCACATGGGAACTACCACTTGGCAGCAGGGGGTAGGAGAAGAAAGGAGGAGAAGAATCTGAATGAAGGAGAGCTGTCACTCTGGTCCTCTTTGTCCCTGTTCCTGGAAGGCAGCACACTCTGAATGTCCAAGCTCTGGGAATCACATAGTTCCCCTGGGACCCACTGACCCTCCCCCACCCACGGCCACTGCAGTCTGGGCAGGAGTTGGGAAATGTTTGTGTGGGGACCAGTGATATGAAAACTGAAGGGCTGAAGCTCCCTGGGGAGGACAAAGGCACACAATGGATGGAGAAGCAGTATGGCGCTCACTGTCTTAACTTGGGTCTGTGGTGAGAGGGAGTGACCCTGAGGGGGTTGGCAGCCGGTGCTCTATTTTCAAGAAGCTCCCAGTTCAATGGCAGCAGCTGCTTTTGGGTTTGTGAGGGTAGAGAAGCTCTCCAGCATCTTGGAAGCCTGCAGTATGCCAGAGGTATGGCGGGGGTGAAACAAAACACCACCTATCCTTTCCATGGGGCTTCAATTCTTGAGGAGTTGATATCTGCTGATATCTTGCTCCTTCCTGTTCTGTTCTACAACATCTTCCCATGGAATCTCTGGTAGGTTCTGGCACTTATCCCTCAGAATTACACCTGACCTATTTTCGTTTCATCTAAAACTTTTCCTTCTTTTTGAGATGATCTGGCAACTGATGTCTCTAGTCAGCCATCTTGCCCCACCCTCCTCACTTAAAAGTCAAATTCTTAAATATAACATTATAATGAACTTACTCTTGAACAGACATTGGTGGGCAATTTGTACAAAGAGAGATTTTCTTAAAAGAGCAAATGAAATAGATCTAAGTATTTTCTATAAATAGTATGGCCAATGAGATAGAAGACTTTTTTTTCTTCTTACAATGCCTTGGAAAGACTTTTGGAATAGAGAAACCTTTCTCAAATTCTTCCCAGCAAAGCTTCCCTTCCCTCCAGATCACAAGAGCCATTTAAGATAGATTTGGCTATTTAAGAATTTAAATTATTTTTGCTCATGTACTATTCTTGATAAAGTCTTGCCATCACCCTGAGCTTCGTGTTTTAAATAGGTCCTTACTATTTGTAACAGACCAAAAAGAAAGTTATGTGAAGTTTGAAAAGGAATTTATTCCTTTCTTACAACTTTTCTTTCTAACAAGGCTTGAATGTTAAATAAAAAGTAGGAAGTATCTACAGTTATCTCACTTTTTTGAAAACGGCACAAAAGTATATTATTAAAAAATCATATTTATTTATGAGAATAAGATTTTTCCTGACAACCAAGGGTGCCAAGAACCAATAAGGAGAAATAATAGATATAAACTTTCCAACAGAGAAAAAAACAATTTATATTATTACCAGTAAGCTATTTTATAAACAAGTTTTTTACTGACATTAAAAGCAATATGGAGTTGATTTTAAACTGAGAATTCTAATGGAACTTGTTTGCTGCCTACTCCATTCCTCAGTGACTTCAAATGGCTTCTATAATCATCTACATTGTCTGTAAAAAGAGCAGGTTTGCAAGGATTTCCTGGATGCAAAGCATTCTCCTTTCTCTGAGACTAGCTTGAAAAGATTATATAGAAATTTATGGTGGGCAAATTTTTTAATGGAATTAAGCAAATTTCAGAATGACAGTGCCTATCACACTGTCATTTCCAAATTCAAGGAAATGAAAGGGGCACAAAGAATAGAGTTGCAAGAACAAACCCAGAGCCAGCACTCAGATGGAGCTAGTGATGGATTGTGAGTGCATGACAAGGTCTGGATGCCGGGGCCTGGATGTCAACTTTGGAAGCCTAACCAGGATAATACAGACAGCAAGTCTAGAATTCAGAGTTGGGGATTAAGAACTCAAACAAGGTGTTTAGGCAACAGGTACTCCAGCAAAAATAAAGATTCTTCATATTGAGAAGGAGAAAATTTCTCCAGCTTGGTGCTTACATATATGTTCACTGCTAGAACCAATCCTGGTATGCCCTGTCCAGACTAAGCAACTGCGTAGTCACACCTACATGTGTGGAGAGCTGTGCGAAACTGGAAAGCTGTTCTAGATCTCAGTTCTCAGTGGCTAGTTCCTGCATTAGTTTACTAGGGCTGCCATAATAAAGTACCACAGACTGGGTGGCTTAAACAATAGAAATTTTTCTCACAGTTCTGGAGACTAGAAGTCCAAGGTGGAGGTGTCAGCAAGGGTGGTTTTTTTCTGAATGCTTCTCTCCTTGGCTTGTAGATGGCCATCTTCTCTCTCTGTGTCTTCACATGGTCATTCGTGTGTGTGTGTGTGTGTGTTTGTGTGTGTGTGTGTTTGTGTGTGTGTGTCCAAATCTCCTTGTCTTATAAGGATACAGTCACATTGGATTAGGGCCCAGCCTGAAGACCTCATTTTAACTTAATTACCTCTTTAAATATCCTGCCTCCAAATACCATCTCATTCTGTGGCATTGGGGAGCATGATTGAACATATGAATTCTTGGGGGATACGATTCAGTTCATAATAGCTCCTAACATATAAGCAGCTTTTCTGATGGTCTCTCTGAATATCTTGGTGGAGGGTATTTTGCTTTAAATTCTGTACCAAAAAATTTAGTGAAGGTATCTAGTCTTCCAGTTTGGTTCCAGAAAGACATTAGCAGTATCCTAGTCAGGCTAGGAGAGAAGAAAATGTTCATTCTACCCCATTTCTTTTCCAACTGTTGGCAGCCTAAGTGACTGCTGGCAGGGTATCTTTGCTAAGCCATCTCACAATGGGGATGATAAGACTCGTGCCCAGGAGCCTCCACCAGCTTTTTTACAAGTGGCATAAATGTGGTTTTCATGTGGCAGCTTGATCTGCTTGTTGAAGGATCTGTACTCTTGGCTTAGTGCTCAAGGCACTGCATTTGGGCCTTCACTCGGGGGGCCCGTGTTGGAGAGTGGCCTCCCTCTATCCCTGCTGAGAACCAATAGAGATGGGTTCTCTCATGGCTTCTGCTCTCCATCCTGAAGATGGGTAAGGAAGTGGGTGAGTGAATACAGCGAGTATGTAATTTACAAATAAAAATTGAATTCTCCATGGAGATGCTTTCTGAAAGGAAATTATTATAGCCCCAGGAAGAAATATTACAAAGTAGAGTAGAAATGAGAATACAGATTACCCTTGCACTAAATCCTGAAACATCCTTGCTGCGTTTTAATGTACTAATATTTTTTGTTCTTCTAGAGACAATCTTGAGGCTTTAAACTGTCTCACATTGCTGTTGTAAAGGAATAAAGTAATATTATATATGTGTATATATATATTTAACATTGTTGGTACATTATTAAATAACTCATTAGTGAAGCAATCTAGAAAAAAATTTAGCTTCTGTATTTTATTAAAATAGTGGGATTTTTTTGACTGTTGTGGTTTAGACACCAAAATATCACCTTTTCATTTTGTGATGGTAGTAATTTGGTAATTTAGAGTTGGACTTATACTTCATAAAGAATTTAATATGTGAAAATTAAAAAATTATCCTTAAGGATTTTTAAAAACTAGAATATTTTGAAATAATCATAGACATTAAAATATAAAATATAGACTTTAATTTGCTTTTTATGATCAGTCAAATATTTTCTTTGATTTTGAAAATACAGGAATAGATCAGATGAGGAATTGCTGGTTGTAAAAAATAAGCTATACTGAAAATGGAGGTACATTTCAAGTGATACTTTTTAATTTGACATAAATATCTTGCAATCGAATTATTCTTTTCTAATGTGTGAATTTTTCTGATGTCAGTAAGTGTTGCACGTGTGCAGAAAATGGGAAAAACAATCAGTCCATGTGCCCTGTTGTTAAATGTACGTTGCTGTTAATTATGCTTTCTCTGCTGCTACTCAAAAATAAGCTTTACAATTAAGTGTTTACATCTGGGAGTTCTAATAACTCTCTATTGTTACTCTCACATTTATCAAGTTTTAAAGCTTATATTTATAGTTACATAAGCCAAGAGTGTATGTGGGCAGCTCATTTTCTCTACAAACAGTAACTTATAATAATTTCTCTTTGTACTTCAGCTAAGTAAAAAGAACCACTTGCTACCTTAGAAATCAACTTGCCCAGGATAATTGTACAACAAGAGAGACCATGGGAGAGAAAGGAGGAGAGATACTCCATCAGGAGTAAAGGAAAAGCAATAAAAGCAGAGGGAAACAGATGACTAGCAAAAAAGAAAGAGAATTCATCTCCCTCATCTAACCTCAAGAGGGTTGATTCTTCCTGGCAAATTTTTAAGAGCGCTCAAGGTGGCCAGAATAAAGCTGGCAGAAACTATAAACCTCAAACATTTTCAGGATGATAGGATTATGTAATTTTTTTCTATTTTTTTCCTCGAGGACTTGGACAAATTGTAACTTTTTAACTATGTGCCTGGTAATAGTGGTTCAGTAAGTGGAAATCCTATCACTTCTAATTAGAAAATGTGATCAAATTATTATAGATTATTATTAAATTATTCCTTTATTGCTCTCAATATTAGGGTTGACCATAATTGCAGCAAATTGATTTACTTAGAAGATTAGATCTGGAAGGAAACTTAGGAATTTTCCAGCCCAGTTCATTGAGGTTTGGAGAGGCTTAAGTGACTTTTCTAAGGATGTACAGCTTTTTACTTTTATAGAATTTAGAATTAGGGTGTCCAATATTATATTTCACTTTCTTTTTTGAAACTTTACTTCCTGGGTATATGGTGGGCATTTTCCAGACTCCCTTGCAGTAAATTATGGCTGAGTGTGGGCCAAAGGAATGAAGGCCAGAGTGATATTAAATTTTTCCAGGCCTGGCTCATAAAACTCTGTGTAGTATGATTCTCTACTTTCTTTTCCTGTCAGCTGCCTGAAGAAAGCAGACTCCTAGGGTGTGGAGGAAGATGGTGCTACACAGTGGAGGCAGTCTGGGTTCCCAAGCTGCTGATTGGAGGAGAACCAATCAGAAACACCCATATTGGACTAGCGTGAGTGAAAAATCAAATTTTATTGTTTTAAGTTACTGAAATTTTGGGGTTGTTTGTTATAGCAGTTAGTCTACCCTAATACAATAACAATAAGTGAAAATTGGACTCTCTCTCATAATCTATTTTTATCTACCGAGACTTATGTATTATTAAAAGAGTGAAGAAAAACATGGCATTTTAAGAGATAAAATAAACAACCTTTCATTAAGCAATGTGATAAATGCTTTTACATATGCTATTTCCTTTAATCCTCATAAAATCCATCTAGGTAGGCATTACTGGTGATTGAATATTATGGTTGTATTATTTTATTTTCAGAGTTAACATTATTAAATTCAAAGGAAGCAGTGCTAAACTTGCAAGCTGTAAATGATTGAGATGAGTACCTTCAGTCTTCAGTGGCTAATATAGCTCTTTGTTATTACATTAATAATGATGCAGTTTTAAATGATGATAAATTTTTAGAAAATGGAAAAATAAACTTTTGTGAGCAATAATTTTCAAACTTAATGTCTGTAAATATATATTGGCTTAATTTGGAAGATTTTGATTTTCTTGAAATTTATAAAACTTTAAGAACAGATTTTCCTAAATATCTTACCTTGAGACTTCCCTACAAACCCACTCTCACTGTATCATTTATGCAATAGCCAGGATTTATATTTTTATGATGATTTTATTAACATGATGGTATGTCAGAATAAAATGCATAGTAATTCATTGTTCACCCCTGCCTTAATGATCAACGTTTTGATGCTGAAATATTACTCTGGATTTATGGGAGTTCCTTCATGAAACAACATTCACTGTAAGTTCCACATTTTTCTAATGTAAGAGAATATTTGGCAGCTTTGTTGTCACCCGTCAGCCCAGTGATGTGAAAGTTATGTAATAAATATTTCATGCAGTTTAAATCAAGATATTTAAGTTTTATTTGCATTGTCTGAAAATCACTAAAGATTGTATGAACAAGTTACTTGTACCAAGGTATATAGATTTTTACATGGCTTTTTTGAATTCTCTATTTTGCAACCCTTCCTTTTAAAAGCAGTCAAAATAAATATAATTTTAAATTCTAAAGTATTTAACTTACTTTAGTTTTGCAGTGTACTTGCGTGCTATGGGATTTTTTAAAACATATATATGTATATATACATGTGTGTGGGTGTAAATGTATAACATATATATACTGCTGTCTACTAGTCAGTGTGGTTAGGATCAGGGTTAGTAATATTTCAGCATCAACATTGATATATGATGCCTCCATTAACTGAATAACTTCAACACTCAATGACTAAAATTTACCCTGCATTAATTTTTGATCATTTCTATTTCTTACAAAAATTTCATTTCCATGTTCCTTCAACATAGAACTAAAGAGACAGAGGGATCTAAGATATTATTTTATAATCACTGGAATTTATAACCAAGGCAGCTAAGGTTTGATGAGTTCTGGTGATTCATCTGAGGTTACAAAATTCAAGATAGAAGCAAGATGAGAGCTCACGTCCCCTAAGCCAATGCTTTCTCCTACACGGGGCGACTTTTCATCCTTCCGATTAGATTGTAAATTCCTGCAAGTTTAAGATTAAGTATAACTTTCCTTTTTCTTTTTCTGTTACTATCTTATTCCTGTCTCCAAGGACAGGTAGAATTTGACTCTAATACTAACAAAAGTAATAAATGGACCATATCAAACTATAACTAGATCAAGATTCTCTTCATAGCAATCCTAACAAAAATATTCATCACTCACTGGCCACAGGTAAGACTGTTTGCCCATTGGCCCCGCAATAGATTTAGGATATGTTATCAACTAGCATGCCCATCTCAAAGACAAGCATTTACAAAAATTAAATGAAAGGCTTCGTGATAGGGGAGCTTAAATAATAATGTGCTTAGGTTGGTCTAGGTTATTTAATGGCAAAGCACATATAATTTATAAATAGAATTTAAAGTATGTTTTTGTTCTAAAGACCCTGGATAATTTTTTACTTGCGCATTAGAGAAAGACCAGCTGATAGAAACTCAGAGTTACAAGTGTGGGTTTCAGCAGCCTCCACACTCTTTAGGATGCCACAGACCTTTTATTCTTGATGATTTAAAATGAATCACCAAAAGGTATCATAGGAGTCAATAGCTACATTACCTGCAATTATTTCATAAGGACAACTCAGTATTACTAATGAGCTTTAGCCTCTGTGTTCAGTGGTAAATGTCAATACAGTTTGGGATGCTTTTTTGTCATCATACGTTTCATCTCTATATTACATTTAGTCACATGAAGGTAGGTATTCCTATCCCTAATTGTATGTTGTTTTTTGATTGTATTTCTTGATTGCTATTTTTACATTGGGGTATGCCTTGTCAATGCACACAGCTAATTAATGGCAGGGTTGGGACAAGGACCTGGTGATCTGGTTCTCAAACTTTTACTGCTTTTTCTACCTGGCATTTGTTTCATCTTTTGAGTTACTATGTGAGAGGAAAGTCCAGGGATGCCCTTGCAAAAATATACGTTGGAGAAGTTGAAAAGATTCAAGGATGTTTACTCTGGAGACAAGATTTAGGTTGCAGGGACTAACTTTCTGTCATCAGATAACAATGCGTTCTTGAATCTGCCTATGTGGGCTTCATTTAGTTCATTGATAAAGCTGTCAAACTCCTTTATTAATTGAATGACTATTCACTATGCATTGGCTAAGTGCTATAGATAAATTATTCTGTTAATGTGTTGAAACAATGCGAGAAGCAGGTATTATCACCCCATTTTACAGATGGGGAAAACTCAGTCTTTATAGAGATTCTATAGCAAGGTGTATTCACACAGCTTACTTCATGACAGAGCTGGGATTCAAATCAGTTTTATTTTAGCCAGAGCCTCGTACTCTGAGCCATCATGCTGTACTGACTCATAAATGAGTCAGCCCTCAGTGCGCTGTCCAGCACTAAGACAGGATTGCAAATACATGAAGGATTCTTGCACAGAGCTCCAGAGGGCAGACGTGGGATCCTTAGGAGGAGGGAGAAAGCTCTAACAGTCTTCTAACGAGGGACTTGCTCCTCTTGAAAGCTAGGGGTTCCACGACCTTGGCGATGTGCAGACCAAGAGGGCTGACAGTCTATCTGGAATCCAGTAAAAGGGATGACTGTGCCACACAGATATTTCTCAAAGTTTGTCTTTGATGTTCCTACCTTCCCATAATTTATTTTCTTCCTCAGGTTTCAGCTTTGCTTGGTAACCAGACATTTCTTCTTTTTCTTATTTCTCTCGTTTGTCTGCAATTAATCTCTTCCAGACTGTGGCCCCTCCCAGAGGACTTTGTATTTTAAAGGGCAGTAGATCGCAGGAGGATGATTTTATGGGGCAGGTGGCCTTCTATACATGACTTCCCATCTCATCCTAACATCAAGCCATCTCAGAGGGGGGATAATTGTGCCTGTGAGAAAAGCAATGAATTTGTCAAAATATATGTGTGTGTACATGTATATGTGTGTGTGCTCTGTGACAGCAAGAACAAATCACCACTTCAGGTGATATTAAATGAAATGAAACAAAGAGCTAACTTCAAGAAAGATGCCACTATACTTCCAAATTTTCTGTGGTTGTATGTGATTTGCGTCTTCTGTACAAACGTTACAGCAGCCCAACCTGCACCTGACGAAGAATGAAGGGTAAATGAAATGGACGGTTGCCATGCCAATTAACATGTTTTCCATCCCTTTAGGTTTGGGCTTGAAATAGTCCTCTCAAGGTTTTTCTGGGGGTTTTTTGTCCCTCATTGGTTGTTGGCTCCTGGTTAGGCTGTACTAAATATAATAGCACCTATGCTTTCTTAGATAAAAATAGGTTAGCTTAACAGTTACTTTATAATCCTGAGAAAAACTAAATCATGCCACATGTTAAAGGTTGACATTTGAAATGCCAAGTTCTCATTATTTGGAAGAGGGGAAATTATCATGAAAAAGAAAATGATTCAACGCAAGTACAGATAGAATAGGCAGTCTTCAAAAATTAGTGAGTAGCAGTCTGCAGAAATCAGTGAGGAAAATACAATCATACGAATTCAAGAAAAGAGGAGAATTTATTTAATTGGTGTGCAATACTGCCAAATGGTGGCTGCATATAAATAAAAACATTAACAACTTTGAGCTTTACAGATTATCTTATACCTGGGTGAACACAGCTTAAAAAATTTTGTGATTTCATGGAATAGTTATTCCACATCTCCACCTGCTAAAAAAAAGTGACCTCAATTTCTCTGCAAGCTTGTAAATCAATAACCCATAAAAATCTATGAGAAATATAAAAGATGACCATAAAACCCTCTAAATTTGGTTTTGCTCATAATAATTTTTGATTTTCAGAAGCAAACAAAAACAAAGAAAGAAGCAACATGTTTGCAAATTTAAACTGGAAGGCAAAGTCTCTGTGAAAATTCAATAACCTTATGGAAACCTAGCAGAATAGCCACAGGACTCCTGAGAATAAATAGCTAGATCTAATTTTTTTTCAAGTAAAAGAAGCTTGAGTTGTTTTAAATTTCAAAATCCGTATCATTTTCAAATGAGAGAAAATGAAATGAAATTTAGAAGTTACTTTTTTTCTCCCTTAAGAAATGTCAGAAACCCAAGAAGCTTTTTAGGAGGCAAAAAAAAGAAAAGGAAGAACTGATTTTATTTAAATGGGAAGGCTTCCTCCATCACCTACTGATAATATTACAAAACCAAACCAGCGACATTAAAAAAAAAACCCAGGCATTTCTAAAGAAGATACAAAGTAAGTGTTGCTCAGGAGTGAATGAGGATTAATTTTCTTGCTTGATATGATGCCTAAATTCTCTAGTTTGTTTATTTATCCTTTTTTGTTGTTGTTGTTAAGAGATGGAGTCTTGCTATGTTGCCCAGGCTGGAGTACAGTGGCTATGAGCACTACAGCCTCGAACCACTCCTGGGCTCAAGTGATCCTCCTGCCTCAGCCTCCTGAGTAGCAGGGACTACAGGCATGTGCCACTGTGCCTGGCTCTGATGCCTGATTTTTCTAACAAGCCTGAATTATGAACGTGCAAGTGAAGTATGCTGCCCCCTGCGGGGCACATTCTGAGACACTGGCAGGGATTCCTGCCCCCATATTCTTGACGATCTGAATGCCTGAGATTGCTTTAGCAGCAGGGGACAAAGCCGATTATTTCACAGTGAGAGTTAGTGCTTCAAAGGCAAAAAAAACCTCTAGAGAGGTGGTACTGAAATTCACACTGAGGTGAAGTAATTGAAGATTTGAGCCATTTTTGAAAGAAGGCTTTGGCTTTTGGCATGTACATGTAGGGTTGAGGAGGCGGGTAGTGTGAGGAGGAGAGAAGGATGGGGCAGGAGAAAAGCAACATTACCTACCTGACAGTCTGGCTAAATCAATTCTAATCAATGCTATACATATATAATGGTACCGAGGCATAAACACGAATTTATGTATGTGTATGGTTCAGATTCTTCCCTCTGTCCCTCTGTCCTTCCTCCCTTCTTCCCTATTTTCCTCCCTTCCTAATGCCTGGGACCCTCACAGAACATCAATAGAAGAACTACACAACCAGCAAATAATGTCACGGTCACTTCTTCTTCATGGGAACACTCAACCTCGGATCAAATACATGCCTCAATTACATCTTTCATTTAAAAGTGAACTTCTCCTGGCATACTACCTCAAATAGCATCAAAGCAAAATGAAATGCAGGCAGCATTGAACAACGCTGGTAACCATGGAAACGTATCATTAAAGAATATATAAACAGGAATGAATAATTAGATGATGAGAAATTCATTTCTACATTTATCTTTTTCCAAGACCCGGGAAATGAAGCTCTCTTTTACCTCTCACCCCAATTTGGACACTTCCTCTTTAGCGTGTCTTCTAATTGAAAAAATATGAGAATTCATAAAATGGGAATTTTAATATTATCTAGTTTAATAGACAAATCTCTTTGTAGGCAAGTGACTAAAAAATATTGCAATGCCCGTTGTTGTCTAGATGTAGCAGGAAAGGATACTGAAGCAGCCAAGCAGTTTGCTTTGGGGGTGGGCAGAAATAGCTGACTTACATCGTAGTGGGAAGGGACAGCAGTTATGAACCTTTAGCAATGGGAATTACAAGTTGCCTAACTTACTGGGATGTTAGGCATAGTGGGAAGACAGAAGGAGGGGAGAATCTGCATCCTAGGGATCCTCTCAGTTGCATTGTCAGGTAGGCAGCGTCACCTGTGCAGGCCATCCAGTGTCCTACCTTTGTGCATAAGGCAGCCCCAGATAAACTGTATGGTAGGCTCAGTTGGTCATTAACTTAAAAAATTGGAAATGGCCTTAGAGACCAGCCCCAGGGGTTGTGCACCAGAATCGTCTGTTTGGGGAGGATAGAAAAATGCAGTTTTCAGGACCCCACCCAACTGTGGAAAACTGGTATTTTAAATGTTTCCTCAAGTACTCTAATGCAGTTAATTACCAGACCAATGTTTAAAAACCACTGACCTAGGCCGACTTCCTCATTATACAGCAGCAGAAACTAAGGCCTAGAGCAGTTGTGCCAGATTGAGTTGTTGGTCTCAAGTTTTCCACCCCCTGCAGCAATGTCACATCCACATCTTTCTCGTGGCTTTGCAGTAGGCAGAAGAATCCACCCTTTGCTCTTGGGCTGGATCATGTGGTTTGCTTTGGCTGATGCAATGTGAGAAAGCCTGGCATGAGCAGAGGCCTGAGATGTGCTTACATGGTTTGGCTTTTTCTCTTGGGATCCTAAATTTTGCCATTAGAAGAACATACGTTGAGTAACCATTGGCCAAAGGAGGGTGAAAGACATGTGGAGCGCACTTAGACCTCTCTACAGCTTGGAGCTAAACCTCCAACCAAGACCTCAACTGCTCGAGTCTGAGCTAACCCGCTTATTGTTGTAAACCACTGAGTTTTGGAGTGGTTTGTTGTACAGTATTATTGCACCAATAGCTGACTAATACAGAAACAAAGGGACTTATCCAAATTTGAGTTCTAAGCATTGGAACTAGAAGTTGCATTTCCTGAATCTTGGACCTGAATTTTTCCTACTGCTCCCTGCTGCCTATTTTCTTTTGCTTCCTTTCCTTCACGGAATTCAGCACAGATATTCTTTGCCCTCATAAGGTCCTTCTGCTTGGCCCACATTCCCTACATTCCAGGACATTCTGTCAGCTTTCCTCATCAGAGCTTACCTTTCCCTCCATCATGTTTTCTCAGGATTCTATTTTCACCTTTCAAAGGAGATTAAGAAATTTCAGTTAAACTGATTTTCACAATTGTATTTGGAGGTTACCCTTTATGAAGTTAAACACTTTTGGATAAAAAAATTTTTTTTTTTTTTGTATGTGACCCAGGGCTGACCAGAGACTCAGTGCCAAGTGGTGGCTATGGATACGATAAATATTTCTGGGTACATGGTTTTAGTGCTTCTCAAAGTATATCTAATCTAAATACTATAGGGCCTGGGCTGCTTTCAGATGCTCCTCATCTAAATATTTTATAAACTTTCTGATTGATAGAGCCAGCTAAATAAATAAATAAATAGACTTTAAGTATAGATCATTAAGAGAAACTTTCAGATGGCGTCTCTATTTTGTTCCTTTCTGTGGAAGAATTTTTCACATGGAAGCAAATCTTTAGAGAAAACACATTTCTCTTCTTCAGAAAATGTAGGTGTTTTGTTAAAGATAACCTTGACCTTACTTTGCTTGTAATTTCATGTTGAAGGTTTTATTTTTTTATTTGAAGTTTGGGATATCATAAATTTTTACCATGGAAATGACTAATTTTAGGATGATTTGCAACAAGAAGAAAAAGAATACAAGAGAAAAAAACATTAGTCTTGATTTTTAGTGTGAAACAACTTCTGTTCAGTGTTAACTTAGCCTACGTCGTTCTCTGGTCAGTAAAACAGAAATCTGTTAGCTTACTGCTGCTTTGATTGCCATGTTTGAAAAAACTAATAAACAAGACTTTGGGACTTGCATGGAGACACCTGTGAGCACAGAAACCAATGAGCCAAAAGACTCTATTGGAAATCTACAACCTTCTCTAAAAATTCTGATGGATCTCAAACTCAACTGAAGCACAAAAATTGTTCACAATTGTGAACTTAAAATACATGTACACACATAGAAAAATGTTCACTGAATTCATAATCACTGAGTTTTTAAATTATAAAACAACTATGCCAAAATATTCTCATGTCAGACATTATTGGTTTGAGCTTCAAGTCAAACCAATATTTAATTTGGCTAATTGATTTAACAAATATTTATTGAGCTACTTTTTGCAGTGAACTTTGATGGTACCATGGAAGAAAAACAGATTAACAAGAAGTGATGTGTAATTTAAGTGCCTTACAGTCCAGTAGCTATTCCTGGTAAATATTTTGTGCTGGAATATATGTTCCTTGAAGACAGGGAAATGTCAATTTTGTTCATTGCTGTATCTCTAACACATAGCACAGTGCCTTACATACAGTCACTAAATAAATATTTGTTGAATGAGTATGAAGGACAAATGCAATTTGAGAGTAAAGAATGGTATCCACTAACTTAACTAGAGTCTGGACACACTGGATTGGAAAGGTCTCAAGCTTGAATGACTACAGTGCAGTTTATGGAGGCACTATATGACAATAACATTTTGGGTGCTATTTTTTTGCTTTGGGTGTTGGATGTAGTAAATGTCTCCTGCTAGGCTCAATACCAAAGAGAAAAGGAGTTGTTGCAATAGTGAGGATCATGGGAAGAGAAGAAGTATGTAGGGGTCTTAACCTGTAGTCTATGAACCCCTGAAGTCTATGGAAAAGCTTTGGGGGGCCCACAGACCATGTACCATCTTCTTTGAGCAAATAGCAAGGGAAAATCTTTTGTTCAGCCAGCTCCAGTTTGTGTTCCTTGAGAGTACAACTAATCACACCGAAGAAATACTTCTTTTTGGTAAGCTGCCTTCAGAAACCGTATAGGCCATTGATAGCTTTGAGATGGGAACATTTCAATGCCAAATGCAACTTGAAATGGATGGGAAGTCTTGGTGTTCTCTGCACAGATGGAGGATCTGTGAAGCTGGCACTGCCTCAGCCTCTGCTGCTTTACTGCAGAAAGATGCTCCACATGTCAGGCTTTCTACACGGGTCTGTGTTGGTATCAACAGCTCTTCCAACAATCTCAAAAGAGGTCTTTCTGCTGCTGTGAAAGTCTTCAACTTCCTCAGAGCCAAGAGCTTGAATTGGTGCCTTTTCAGGAGATCTTTGTCAAGATACAGGAGCACACCATGAGGTTCTTTCCTTTTAGAGAAGTTTGTTGATAATCCAGAGAAGAGGTTTAGCTATGATTTAGTTTGGATAATTCTTTACAATTTTTTAAGAGAAAAGAAAACCCCTTCTTAAAACAATTTGATAGTGAGAAATTTCTTGACTAGCTTTATAATGGCTGATATCTTAGCCACATAAATGAAGCAATTCTTTTGATTGAGTATTCTGAAATTACTACTAGAGGTGCTGCTGAAAAACTGTGTTTTTTTTTTTTTTTTTTTTGCCAAGCTGCTATGCTAAAGGAGGCAGCTGGAGTTAAATAGCATTGTGGCTTTTCCAACACTAGAGGTCAGACTGCAAATCTTGAGAATTTCTTGAGACAAAAATCTACATACACTTGGCAAATGGCTTACCTCTTATGACAGTCACTTTTCTTTTCCAGACAGGCTTAAAATTGTAACAAATTGCCAACATAGATAGTCTTGATGATATAGACCTAACAAAGATAACCTCGTTGACTTGAGGACAAAGGAAATGATGTAATATGAATTCAAGTTGAAAATTTTGGTGTTTCCTGAAGCATGCTGAACCACCTCAGATACTGTGAGCTACAGGAGCTCTGACTCCATTTGCTATTAGAGACTTTGTGAATCAGGGTTTCATCTCTTGTTGCCATTAAAATGAAACATTGTAATTGATGCAATGTTAAATGTTTCAATTTATTATTCTAGAAAAACTACAACCACCTTCTCACAAGAATGAGAACACCAAATGCTATGTAAATGTTGCTTTGGTATTCTATGTATAGGAGATCTATTTCCAATGCAATGAGATAAATAGTAAGCACATTTTTTGTGTTTATATGTTTATGAGTATTGTCCTGGGTGAATGCTTGTATTATATATTGAATTAAATTTTCAGAGGGGTCTGTAACTCAAAAAAAAAAAATAAATAAATAAAGAGAGAAAAAAAAGAACCATCAAAGTGATGAATGAGCTGATCAGGCAACTTGCCCCTGTTTAGTAGGGCTCCCCTGCACTGCTTTTGAGGGAGTTCTGCAACAAAATCAACTATGACCACCTTTTCTCACTCCACTTTGCTGAGCAGAGCAGACCAGGGTTGGCTGCGTTACTCACGTTACAGGAGGTGAAGCCACGTAAAAGACAACCTTCATGACTTAGAACATGGCTGAAAATCAGTGCGGGAGAACAGGACAGGGGAGTGAAAGAAAAGAGAATTTTGTTTGTTTATTTTTCTTATCCTAGTAAAGCTAGCCCTGGATCTAAGGAGCTGGGGGTTTGGGAGGTGGACTGTAGTTTACTATAAAGTTCTTTTCATAATAATATTACTTTAGAACCAATATGTAAATACCATAGACTAACTGCTTCAAGAAGAGCTAATTGTCAGCCTGACTGGGTACAGGGTATATTTTGCTAATCAGTCCAGAATTGTGGTGAGGTCTTGGAGGTGTTCTCAAAGAGAATGGCTGATACCAGAAGACTGGGTGCCAGTTGCAGAGGCATTGTGTGCAAGTACAGTCCTGACAAGTTATTTTTAACCCTCACTAGCTCTGCAGAGTGATGCTATTATAGAATAACACGTGCAAACACTAGTTCAGAGTGATATGTCCCAGTGTGATATGTCATACAGTGTAGGGCTTTATGCCTTTTTTTTTCCTTGTTAGGTTGATGATATAAAAAAATGTTTCTAATACAATTGAAAGATATTCTCGAGTTCAACAAAGCAGAGATCTGTTCTTTTGCATCTAAGAGTTTGTTAGTCAGCAATCTCTGAGACTAGATGTAGACTGGTTCTCAAATTTTTACATTCTGAAATTTTCCATTTTTTTTAATTTAAGACCTCTAAGAAGAATAACTAACTAGAGTGCTAGGAATTTTATGTGGTTAAAAAGGAAGATACACTGTACAGGAACTTCTTACAAAGGTGGTGCAAATAGTGCCTGTCTGTTTGTCTACAAATGTGCATGCGGATACAATCTCCAGTCTGTGATGTTTGGGGACATTCTTAAAGTCATCAGTTTAATTGCTAGGGTGGATTTGGTAGTGGGGCATCCAGGTCTTTAAAGATGGCATGCACTAAGCACTCCCTGGACAGGTTCAAAAGGACAGAACGAGGTTTAGGAAGGAAGATGTATACATTTGAATTAAGATCAAGAAGAAGCTGGTTAACAGAAGGAAGGATATGACTGGTGAAGTGCTGATGTTGGGGCTTGACAGAGGGCTTTAGTTTATAGGATTTATCTGTAGGGTGCAAATTCTAATTATGTTGCTTCTTTTTTCCTTAAAATTTGTGACATCATTTTTGGATATACACAAAATTTTAGATGAGATTTTAGTGGTAAAACTGACATCAAGAATAGACCTCAAACACTTTATGCCAGTCATCCTTACTTTGTAGTTGCAGATCCTCTAGAGACTAACTTGCCCTGGGTCCGATAACTAGTTGGTGTCAGAACTTGTACTGAATCAGACCTGACATCTGGACAAGAACTCTTTTCCACTGTACCAAGTTACTTCCAATTAAAGGAGAAGAAAAGAATACAAAGAGAACCATGTTTTTTCTTATCTTTTATTAACGTGGAATAGTAAAATAAAGTATTTGTTTTATTTCAATTTTATCTTGTAATCATCCATGTATTGGGGTAAGTGGAGATTATTTTCTTAGTTTGAGGTAAAAAAGTTTGGATATTAATGTTCTTTGAAAGCTAAAGGAAACAGATTTTTTTTTTTTCACATTAGATGGGTAATGTGCCAATGTTGTAACAAGGCTTGAGGGAGGTATATTTCACACATGAGTGTGAAAACCCAATTGTCATGCTGAGTACCACAAAAATAATCATAAAAAAATTTTATTTACAAAAATTCAAAGCGCTTAATTTGTCTTAAATTATACCAACATTGGCTCTATTTTTTCCTAGCTCAATGTATAAAACACAATAGGTACTCAACATGTTTGTTTAATGAATGAATAAATTAACATTCATAGAGGACCTAGTATAGGGTAGGCCTTCTGAATATTATCCAATCTGCAAGATTCAACTCCTTTCTCATCTCTCTCAAGAAGCTTCTGAAATCCTTTAATTAAAGTCTTCTTCCTTTTGTATATCTATAGCCCATATTGTTTGCTTATTTTTTACACCTAGCAATTCTTTACAATTATTTAGTTACATGCCTGTAAGCAACTACTACTGTTTGTATGTTCCAGATTCCCTTAGGAAAATTCTAAAATTTTCCTAAGAAAATTTTGCTAAGAAAAATTTTCTAAGAAATATAGTAATTTTTTTAGATTAAAATTTTGTCTGAAGATTCAACTTTAAAAAAATTTTTTTTTATTTCTGCATATTATGGGGGTACAAATGTTTGGGTTACGTGCCCTTGCCCTGCCCCGCCCCAGTCAGAGCTTCAAGTGTGTTCATCCTCCAGATGGTGTGCACTGCACTCGTTATGTATGCATATACCCATCCCTTCCTCCCCCTCCCATCTGCCCGATGCCCAACCAATGTTATTCCTATACGTGCACTTAGGTGTTGATCAGTGAAACCAATTTGCTGGTGAGTACATGTGGTGCTTATTTTTCCATTCTTGGGATACTTCACTTAGTAGAATGGGTTCCAGCTCTGTCCAGGAAAATACAAGAGGTGCTATATCACCATTGTTTCTTATAGCTGAACAGTACTCCATGGTATACATATACCACATTTTATTAATCCACTCATGTATTGATGGCACTTGGGTTGTTTCCACATCTTTGCAATTGTGAATTGTGCTGCTATAAACATTTGAGTGCAGATGTCTTTTTTATAGAAATTATTTTGTTCTTTTGGGTAGATGTCCAGTAATGGGATTGCTGGATCAAATGGTAGATCTACTTGTATCTCTTTGAGGTATCTCTATTTTGCTTTCCACGGAGGTTGCACTAGTTTGCAGTCCCACCAGCAGTGTATGAGTGTTCCTATCTCTCTGCATCCACGCCAACATTTATTGTTTTGGGACTTTTTGATGAAGGCCATTCTCACTGGAGATAAGTTGAAGATACAACTTTTTTTAATTTTTAAAATAATCACAGGTCTGAAGTAAAGTAGAACTAATTTAAATCTTTATTTTTTTAATAGTAGGTAAATTGAGCTCCAACCATTTAGATGGAAATGTAAATTACTGGGAATTTTATATAGTAAACCTAATAATTTACTGTCTAATAAAGATAACATGTGATATACAGAGATAAAAAACTTAAAGGCCAAGACATAATAGTGAAATGTGGGAAAAAAATCAGGAAGCATCTAAAGGCTGTTGATGATCATTTCTTACTTTCCAATTAGTGGTTTAGCAGATCTTATTCTAGTTGGTCCAAAAGGTTCATATTCGATTAAATTAAACCATCTTAAAATACAAGGAAAAATGCCCAAACTATCTGGAGAAGGAAAGCTATAGAGGAGGGAGTTGGCTTTTGTAGCTGATTTTTAGATTTTTTTTTTTTTTTAATTCATTTGGAAATGAGTTCCCATTTGGTTCACGTGGCCCCACTGGAAACCACTGGATGAAAGTTTTAAGAAAGTAGAAATCCACTTTAAATGAAGAAAACGGTTCAGTAATTAGGAAATTGGATGTTTTTTTTTTTGTGGAGGGTGGGTAAGTGAGCTCATTTTGGGTATATTTTAGTAGAAACTTATGGACAACTAGTGGGGGGAGGATAAAGCAAGAACAAATTCATATGTTGTAAGGGAGACTGAACAAGTACGAAAGTCCCCTTATAATTCCAAGGAGTTATGACTATCTTCTTGACATCTAACTGACCTTTGGTATGACTTCTTTCAGTTAATAGCCAAACGTGCTAACCAATTGCACCACAGGGACATACTGGTATGACTTCTTGCTGCCATTTTTAATAATAAATGAAAAAGAAGAACTGCAGTTTGCCATTGGTTAAGTGTTTCAAATAGCAAATGCTACTCAACAAATACATCTTATCTTTGCATTTTCCTTTATTATGTAATTAATATTTACTTCTAGCATCTAGGTCATAGATCAACAAGAATCTGTGAAAATACAATGGTCATATTTTAAAGAATCATATCATGATAGCAGCATGCCTGAAAAAATAGTTCCTGGGATCTCTAAAATTTATATGGGGTTGTAAAACTGTAGTATGGGCCAAGGGTTAACAACCTTGAATTTTGCCTTTAAAATTAGTCTCAGAAAATCTACTTCATTATAAATACATTACTACTTGGTAGTGTCCTTCTGATTGATATGCCCAGAGGTACCTTTTTCAGCAGTCTTTTAAGCACCAATCCTTTATTTTAGTTCTAAAAATGAGATGGGCTTCTCCTCCCTAGTTGGGACATCAATTTTTACCTGCCAATACAGTTTGATGAGCTTGCTTACACACTGTTCTCTTCCTCCACCGAGCCAGAACATGTAGTCAGCAATCATGGCACTCCTAAGAACAAGGAGAGATTAAAAACAAAAATTACAGGACAGAAGGAAAACCTTGACAGGCAATATATAAAAATGCTGAGGAAGATGATTTTGTAATGTATAAATTTGACTAGACTAATATTAAGCAAAATATAAAGCATATTTAGAATGTTGAAAGTAGGATTTTTTTGGGGGTAGCTAAACTAAAACTAGAAGAGAGAAGCAACTCGCCATTTGTTTTCTAGATTTTTTTTTATTTGTACAGTAGAAGAATATTTAAAGATTATGAGGGAATTCTTTGTTTTGGTTGCTTTGTATTAAGCTTCAAAACATTTATAGAGTAACACAGATTTTATGGACTTTTAGATAACTTCAAACTTAGTATCCATATACAGCTAACTATTAGAGTGGAATTTAAGCATATCTCAAACTTTACCCAAGTTAAAATTAGTCACCTCTGATTAAATTAGCCTCCTTAAAATTGGAAATATTATAAAAAAATCTCCAAGACAACAAAAAACCCTTCCCCCACACTTTGTGTCTAATCGAATTGGTTTCAGTATCTAGTGTGTACAACCACTGCATTAGTCTCATTAAGATGAGGGGATATTAAAAACTATTGCGCAATGGATATTAATTCATTACTTAGCACCCTTTGGAAAAACAGTTTACTTTTATGACTGTTTCTCTACTAGGTCTCTCTATTTCTTTTCTACAGAGATTCCAAATCCAATTAAATGTGACTAGAAGTAATTCCAAATTGTCACGTTAGCCAATTAAACATATAATAATCCTGTGTACCTAATCACTAGTACCAAAAGTTTATTTATTTAAGTAGAGCTATCACTGTGTGCCCCTGAATGTTTTTCTTATCTTTGCCTGCAGAAACGTGTTGTTTCTTGACATCATTGTAAATTGAATTAGAAATTTTCCTTCCCTAAATATAGGTTGTCTAAGGCACAGCAGCTATAAACTTACTCTGTTGGAAGAATTTAAATGTTTAGGTTCTTTCTCAGGACAGACAAAAATTAGAACTTTAAAAATTAACAGTGGAAACAAATGCCACCAATTGGAGGATTATTCAGCTCGATATTTTTCTTTTTACACATGTGTTATTGGAAAGCAGCTGCCTGCTGACATTTCAAAATAAATGACAATGATTTAAGAATAACTAATCTTTTAACAATTCTTTTATATTTTTCAAAGACCTTGATGATAACATAAAGAGAGGTAGAAGGTTTTGATGTTGTATGGATATGAATGGGGCAGAAACAAGTTATAAAAATCATAGACTGTAGAGGGACAAAAGTGCATTTCAAACATTTGCATTCTGATAGAAGCACTTGGAAAAATTTTCTTCTCATGACAACCTAAAAAGGAAGTTTATTGGACATGTAGATGCCTGTTACTTAATAGAAATTTATTTGATAAATTCTGAATTTAAGAAATTAATAGGAAATATAAAAATTTTACTCTCAAGGATAACATGTACTGTAATTAATATTTATATGAGTTGGGTACTCTTGGGTGACAGTTTGGTCTGCACTCTGATTCCTTCTACCAATAGCATTTGGATTTGCAAATATGGGTCAACAAACATTGCTTAACAGGTACACCAGCCATTAGTTAAACCACAGGAGGGCAAAATTTTCCTGTAAAGGGTCAGATAGTAAATATTTTAGGCTTTGTGGGCCACGTGGTCTCACCACTACTCAATTTTGCCTTGCAGAAGCAGCTATAGACAGATGAGTGTGGCTATGTTCCAGTGAGACTTTACAAAAAAACCATGTAGTGGGCCATATTTGGGGTAGTTGCCCAACTCTAAGATAAACAAACTATTAGGTTGATCAACCCGTGGTGGGCATTGGTATAATACAGGGACAACATAACACATTGCACTAAAATTACTGAGCAGAGTTCAGGAACTAAGTCTTATAATTTTGAAACATGCAAAAAATGTAAAAGATAATCCTGGATCATAGAAGCAGTGGTTTGAGTTAAATAAAAGCTGAACTGATAGATTTTTTATAATGTTAGTGATTGTCATCCTTGGGTTAGAACAATTATGAGAGTGAAGGAAGTAGATCACCACAGTGGGTTTCTAGGGCTTACCCACATTTTTAATGCTTTTGGTTTTGTGTTCACCATTGTAGGATTAGAATTTTTAGCATTTTTATTAATGTTTTCTGAAAGTGTCTTTTTCTGTAATGATGTGTTGTCAGATTCTTTGCTACATTCTAAAGTGTGTTTTTATTACACCTGGGGGCTCAAGTCTTTTTCCAAAAGAAAACAGCTCCAAATTTATATTGAAACAGGTGAAGAATTAAGATGCATTCAAATTTTTTATCTACCATGCCTCAATGAAGAACAATTATTATAAGGGCAAAAGGTTTTTAGTGTTAAATATCAAAATGTGGTTTCCAAAAGCTCTGTTTTTGCTGAGATCTATTTCATAAGTATGATATATTTCTTTCAATACTTGGCATAGAGCTATGTTCATAATTTAGATTGTAGTTACTCCAATCCCTTTTTCTTCCTAGTGGAAATGGCAGCTGTTCTCCTACCTCCCCCTTTCCTTTGCCTGGTTTCTTATCATAGCTCTGCCCTATAGATCAGCCTTAATGAATCAGTAAAAATCAGTGGAAGAATAGGAAAAGAGCATGGAAATAACATTATGCCATGCAATAGCTGTGAGGCAAAAGACATGGTTTTTTCATCACGCTGAATTTATAAAGGGCAAAGACAGTTAATTAATCAACCCAATGAGCATCTGCAAGGAGTCAAGTACCATGTGGGATCCTGGTTCCAGTAAACTCATACCATGAATCAAATGTAAACAGTAACGCATCGTTCTTCCTATTCTCCTTCAGGTATCTGTTTACCATTAGACCAATACCCTAGGTGCTAGTCAACGTGATTCGATGTTGCTTCCAACTGTCTTCATTTCATTGTCATGATTCTATTCATCTTACTTTCATTAATCCACTGAATGTCGTACCTCCACTGGAACTACAAGATCATATTAACCAAACCCCCTTAGTTGACAACTGGTGGTTTAATATCTGTCAGTTTTGAGCATTTACGAAGCGATAAGCACTGTGATGAACACTTTATGAAGCAGAGTGTAACCCAACCCATCTACTTCTGCACTAGATCTCATCCAGTTGTGCCTAGTCATGGAAACTGCTCCACCAGCTCACTCATTCTTCTAGTTTCTTTCCTCTCTTTCATTTTTTCCTTTTCTTTTGGAGCTTTTCTGCCAGCATACATAAATGCTGATGTTCCTCCCATCTTAAAACAAAACAAAACACCAAAAAAGCCTCTCTTGCTCTACTTCCCTCCTCCAATTATCATCTTCATTCTTTCCTCTGCTATTAAAAAAAGAGCTCCTTGAAAAAACTGGGTGCACTCCCTGTCTGTAATTTCTCTCTTCCTTTTGTCTCTGAGACTCCCTCCAGCGGGGCTCTCATTCCCACCACTGTACTGAAACTGCTTCTGTCAATTCTGCTCATGGTCTCCACGTTGCTGAATGCAATGGTTCAGTTCTCGGGCTCCATTCCCTATGCGCTTTCAGGTGCAAGTGATGCAATTGCTCACTCCCTCCTCCAGCATACACTTTTAACTTGGCTTTCACAGCTCCACTCTTTCTGATATTTCTATCTTATTGGTTGATCTTTTCAGTCTTCTTTTGCTGTTATGTCTTCATCTCCCTGGATCCCTAACTTTGGAGTGCACTAGGTGCCATGCTTGGACCTCTTCTCTTTCTCTCTATAGTCACTCCCTTGGTGAGCTCATCAGTTTTAAATACCTTCTATATGTTGAGAACTCTTAGATTTATACCCCGATTAGGAACCTCTTCCTGCATATCCAGAATCTTGTAGAAGCTGTATTGTTGACATCTCTACTCAGATATCTAATAGGTGTCAAACTTACTATAATCATGCTGGAGACTCTGATCCTTCCTATTTCTCCTCCCCAACCTCCATCCAGTTTCTCAGACAAAAAATTTTAGTGTCACCATGACTCCTCTCTTTCTCACATTCCCTCTCCAATCCAAGATAGAATCCCGGTCAGGCTAACTTTAACATATGTCAGAATCCTGCCACTTTTCACTACCTCCAGCATTATCATCTCATCCATAATTTCTCACCTGGATTATTGCAACAGCTTCCAAACCGGGCTTCCTGTTCCCCTAATTGTTTATTCTTAACACAGCAGTCTCAGTGATCCCATTAAAATTAGGGTGCCAGAACAGGTCACTCCTGTGCTTAAAACTGCAAAGCTTCCTATCTCCCTCGGAGTAAAAACCAAAGACTTTATAATGGCATTTGAATTGTTTGTAATACAGTCACATGTTGCTTCTCTGATCTCATCCTACTACCATCACCTTAACTCACTGTGCTTCAAACTGTCCATTTGGCTATTCCTCGAGAAGAACAGGCACACTATTGCCTCCAGATTTTGCACTTGGCGGTTCCTCTCCTGAAATATTCTTTCCCTAGATGTCCTTGTGACTCTCCTGCTCACCTCCTTCAGGTCTTTATAGGTATCATGTTTTTGGTGAGGACTACTCTGACCACACTCCAACACTGTCCATACCCTTGCTGGTTTTACTTTTTCCATGGCACTTATCATCATTCAACATAATGTTTATTTTATTTTTATTAGCTTTGGCGGTGTTTATTGCTGTCTTCCTTTACTGCAGGGGTCAGCAAACTATGGTCTGTGAGTCAAATCTGACTCATTACCTGTGTTTATAAATAAAATTGTAATGGAACACAGCAATGCCCGTTCATTTCTGCAGTGTTTACATATTGTTTATGACTGCTCTTTTGCTACAATGGCAGAGTTGAACAATTGCAACAGAGATTCTATGGCCCACAAAGCCCATTTACTATCTGGCTCTTTACTGGAATATAAGCTCCTCAAGGGCAGGGATTTTTGTCTGTTTTATTCATTGCTTAGTCTTCAGTGCCCAGAACAGTGCCTGACATGGCAGTTGCACAATAAATATTTGTTGAATTAATAGCTACATATTATTTATTTAACTAAAAATAAATTTTCTGTTACAAAGAACCTGAGACCAATGGAGTCACATAGCTTATAGGATTCTAACACAAGCAGTCTGTACCTAGAGCTATCTCATTGTCCATATTTAAGAAAATGCTTTTACAGTGGCATGGTAATGGAGCCACTGAGTGGGCTTTGTCAATCTAATTTGTCCAATACAGAATCCAACGCAACATTTAGCTCATATGAAAGCTTAATAAATGCTAATAGATGCTGATGTATTTATGGCAATGGCATAAATTGAAGAGGAAAGGTACCAGGAATGCATTGACCTAATGCGTTGTATCTAAAATTATTTTTAACACGATGTCTTAAGTCATATGTCAACAATTACTGCTTCCCTGCGAGCAAATCTTTACGTTTTATTTGCTTAATTAAAAGTAAAAGGGCCAGAACCTGTTTTTAAAATATACATACATATACAATAAAAGGTTTTAATGTCATGAACTCAGCTTATTGTGAATCAAATCCTGTTCCTATAGAATGGCAAATTCACAATAAAAGATTCTGACACATTGTTATTGATAAAACAGGTAACAGTTTCATTTCCCAAATTAATATCACAAAAGAATCAGCAATATAAGCACATTCATGTTAGGCGCTTTTACAGATTGGATATTTCTAAAAAGACTGTGAGATTCTAAGAGTGTGAGAATACGCTATTGACATTTTTCAAGGCCTACGTTCAGATTCAAAATTTATAACATTTTTACTCAGTGTGGCCACATGGTGGTGTAAAACAATAAGATATGGGTAAACAAAAGAGAATCACGGCACACAATCAACTGTGTGGTCTCACTGGGCTGACTGGCTGAGACCTTGAAAAGTCATTCCGTTCATCACCTTGCCTTTAGGCAGGATCACACTTAAACCTTTCAAATGAGACTGATGAGAATCTATTCTGTTTTAAAGACCTCCACAGAAGGACATTGCTCTGCTTTCCTCACTGATTCCAGAGTTTCATAGCCGTAAATAGCAGCTTCTGCAGTTTTAGTCTGCTAGCTTTAGGTCTCTCTCCAGTGTTAATGCGGCCCAACTACAACTCATTCTCTGAATAGCAGTTTCAAATACTGTCACAATAATTTATTTACCTTTTTTTCCCCTATGTTAATTAATCAGCCCCGGTTGCTTTCATCTTTCTCCATGGGTCTTCTTTTCTTGTCATTAGTCAGTCACTCCTTCCTCCTATTCTTCCTTCTACAACTGGAAACTGACCTGTCTCAAGAGTCTAAGGATACTCTTATGGTCTTTGTATGCACCTATTTCGTTTACGTAACTGGTAAAGGTACTTAGAAGTGTGTATGACTACAGAATCCTTTCGTATTATCAAGATACTTAGGATGTTGTTGCCTTTCTCGTATACTTAAAAAAGCTCAAGAACATATGTATATACATGTCATTAATTTTAGATGAGCTAATATTGATTCAAAGTGTATTTTCCTTTTGAATATAAATACACGCTAATATGAAAGAGTTGATATTCTGATGGGGAGAAGAGCTGAACTAATAACTGCATTCAAGCAAACACACACATACACATACACAGAGGAAACATCTTTTTGCAGGCTCACATATTTCCGCACAGCAGCCAGTCATAGCATTCTTCCAAAAAATGTAAAGGTAAATTACCTCAAATAATATCCATGCTCCTATGGTGGCCTGCAATTCTTCATAGGCTGTTTTCCCCTTGAGCGCATTTTCTATCCCCCTCCCATCAAGTTCTCGTTTTCTACCATGCCCTAACCGGAACCTTATCCTTTTCTTAAATAAGCTTCACATTTTATAATTACTTGTTGGTTTACTTGTTTATTACTTTCTTTCTCTAGACCTGTGCTGTGTCCAATATGGGGGCAAGTAGCCATATGTAGCTGTTTACATTATATTAATATTTAACCGAATTAAAATTAAAATTTAAAATTCAGTTTCTCAGGTACACAGGCACATTTCAGGTACTCAGAAGCTACCTGTGGCTGGTACTGAATAGTACTGAACATGCCCATTATCCCTGCAAGTTCTGCTGGGACAGTGCTGATCTAGACCGTAAGCTACAGGCACCTTCCATTGCAATGCTTCGTACAACAACTGGTAAATTGTAGGTGCTCAATAATTTTTAATAAAAATTTTATCGATTTAGGTTCTTAATAATTTATATTTGCTGTGTTTGGGCTTTTCCCTGGCTATCTCTCTTCCTTCCCTTGCTCCCTGCCCCTAGTCATTTGATGCTCACTCAGGAGGCTCAGCCCCTGTAGTGCCCTGGGTTCATGTGCTTCAGTAGTTGATGAGCATTGAAGAAGTTACTGTTTGGTCTTTGGACCTTCCTAATTGCCTAATTTTAATAGCTGGGAGTTGTTTCTGAGACCAAGTATCTACCTTTTGCAGCTCAAATCTAGTTAAGAAATTCCTGCCTTTATTGTACTTGCAGATTCTGATTATTACTAGGGTTCTAAACATGCTTGCTCCTGCAAGACTGTCCAGTATTGGATGAGAGTTTTTCTTGAAGTTCACTGCCTGCCTGCTAGTCTGGAATTTCAAATATTACCTGTTCCTAGATTCTCAATTAGTAACAACAAACAACAGCAATAGAACTACTATTATCATTTGTAACAGCAACCGATCTTTGCTGAGTGCTCACGATGTACATAGCAAGTGCATTTAAATCTCTTTTAATTTTTACAACAAAGCTATGAATTGAGGAAACTGAGGTTTAGGGAGGTTAATTTTCTAAAAGGTAGATGGCAGGGTAAGGATTCGACCAGATATATTGGGCACATATTGCTAATTTCACGGCAAACTGCTGACTGCCGGTGTACTCTCTAAAAACCATATTCCTTGTGGTTGATTAAACAGTGCGGTAATATTATTGCCTGTTGATGCCTGGTACTCCTTTCTTATCCCCCTCTCATGCTTGTTTCACTAGCAAACATGGCTTCTTCTTAGTTCTGGTTTATTAATCTAACACAGTCAATTTTTCCTTTCCCGGCTGTGTCAAGAGAGGTGTTATTACTTCTGTAGAAAATATACGTCTGGTTGAAAAAGACTGGATAAACTGAACTCATTTCAGATTAGGTATGAAGCTTTAGGTTTTTTTTTTTTTTCCTACACATAATTTATTTATTTTTTTATTTTAGAATATTACAGGGGTGCAAACACTTTGGTTACATATATTGCCTTTGCACTACCCAAGTCAGAGCTACAAGTATGCCCAATCTCCAGACATCATGCACCGTACCCATTAGGTGTGAATTTATCTATCCCCTCCTCCCCTCTCCCACCTGCCAGACATCCTTTGAATGTTACTTCCATATGTGCACAGAAGTGTTAATTAATTAGTGCCAATTTAATGGTGTGTACATGTAATACTTGTTTTTCCATTCTTGTTATATTTCACTTAGAAGAATGGGCTCTAACTCCATCCAGGTTAGTACAAGGGGTATTAGTTCATCATTTTTTTATGGTTGAGTAGTACTCCATGGTACACATATACCACATCTTATTAATTCACTTATGTATTGATGGACACTTGGGTTGTTTCCACATCTTTGCAATTGTGAATTTTGCTGCTATGAATATCCTAGTGCAGATGTCTTTTTCATAGAATGTCTTTTTTTCCTTTAGGTAAATACCCAGTAGTGGAATTGCTGAATCAAATGGTAGTTCTACTTTGAGTTCCTTAAAGTATCTCCATATTCATTTCCATAGATGTTGTACTAGTTTGCAATCCCACCAGCAGTGTAAGAGTGTTCCCATCTCTCCACATCCACACCAACATTTGTTGTTTTGGGACTTTTTGACAAAAGTCATTCTCACTGGAGTTAAGTGATATCGTATTGTGGCTCTGATTTGCATTTCCCTGATGATTAGAGATGTTGAGCACTTTTTCATGTTTCTTGGCCATTAGTCTGTCTTCTTTTGAAAAGTTCCTGTTCAGGTCCTTTGCCCACTTTTTAATGGGGTTGTTTGAGCTTTTCTTGTTGATTTTCCTGATTCTATGGAGATTCTAGTTATTACCCCTTTATCAGCTGTGTAGCATGCAAATATTTTCTCTCACTTCTGTAGGTTGTCTGTTTGCTCTCGTGATAGTTTCCTTGGCTGTGCAGAAGCTTTTTAATTGGATCAGGTCCCATTTATTTATTTTTGTTGTTGCTGTGATTGCCTTTGGGGTCTTCTTCATAAATTCTTTGCCTAGGCTGGTGTCTATAAAAGTTTTTCCAACATTTTCTTCTAGGATTCTTATAGTTTCGTGCCTTAGGTTTAAGTTTGTTTTCCATCATGAGTTGGTTTTTATGAGAAGTGGGAGGTGCGGATCCTGTTTCTGTCTTATACATGTGGCTATCCAATTTTCCCAGCACCATTTATTGAGTAAGGATTCTTTTCCCCAGTGTATGTTTTTTTCTGCTTTGTCAAAGATCAGATGGCTATATGAGGATGGTTTTACATCTGGGTTCTCAGTTCTGTTCCATTGCTCTATGTCTCTGTTCTTGTGCCAAAACCATGCTGTTTTGGTTACTATAGCCTTGTAGTATAGCTTGAAGTCTGGTAAATGGATGCTTCCCAATTTATTCTTTTTGCTTAAGGTTGCTTTTGCTATATGGGATATTCTCTGGTTCCATATGAAGCATAGAATTATTTTTTTCTAGATCTGTGAAAAACGATGTTGGTATTTTAATAGGGATTACATTGAATCTGTAGATCACTTTGGGTAGTATAGACATTTTAACAATGTTGATTCTGCTGATCTATGAGTATGGTATGGTTTTCCTTCTGTTTATGTCCTCTGCTATTTCCTTCCTCAGTGTTTCATAGTTCTCCCTGTAGAGGTCTTCACCTCCTTAGTTAAATATATTCCTAGTTATTTTTATTTTCTTTGTTGCTATTGTGAAAGGTATTGAGTCTTTGAAGGTTTGGTTCTATTTTTTATTTTATTTTTCTGTGTGGAGTCCCCAAATCAGCAAATGTTTATTAGTGTGTTAGAATAGGCAAGATTTGAAGTTGTGGCAACATGCCAAATTATAAGGACATGATGCTGACCTTTGTGAGCTTTCAATTTGACTATCAATATCGTATCCACATTTGGAAAAACTAACCAAAATATAAGGTATTTTATAACAATAAAGAACAATGAACATGTTAAATACATTATGTTAACTAAGAAGTACAGATCATAAGTACTATAGGATTTTAAAGAGGGAATGATTACTTTTTACCATAATGGAATGATTCAATGTTGAGACCTGAAGAATGGCTAACATTATTTTTAAGTAGTGATAAAGAAAAGGCAGGTTTTTTTTTTTTTTGGTCCAGGGACATATCACGTGCAAGGGCATTGAATATAGAAAGTATTACCGTAAGATATGAGGAGAAGCAGTGGGTTTGTATAGAGGAAAGAGGGACAAAAGGCCAGAAAATTATGTTGGGGACAGATTATGATAAATGTTGGACTCCAGGTAGGTGAATTTGAACTTTGTTCTATAGGTGCCAGGGAATAATTGAAGAATTTTTGGCAGAGAGAGTAACATGGGTACTTCTAGTTTTAAAATCTCAGCTACCGTTGGTCTGGATTCCATGATGGGAAGGAGGTCTTACACAGTTCCTCTAAGGACCTCTAAGGCTTTTGTTTAACAGAGGCAGTGACAGCCTATAGTCATACTGGGAACAGTCCAGGGGTTATCTCTACCTTGTTTTTTAGGCATGAGTTTATAAATAGTGTCCCTTTGTATCTGGACTCCACTTACTCTCTGGGATGAAGAGGGTGGTCTGGGAAGCCAGGGTCCTGATTGGGCTATATGGATATAGGATGGGATCTGAGTACTAACATGTGCTGGACTCATATTTGCGTACCTCATGAATTTATCCATTCCACAAAGATGGAGCATCTAAGATGAATGAAGCATTCCTATCATTAAGGTCTAATAAGGAGGCAAATATAATTATATCATAACGAATAAAGTGGAATAATCAACATATACGCTAATGCAGCTGAGAGGGCTGGTGGTGTTCAGGGGAGAAGCAATCTTGGTTAACAGTCTTTTTCTTTCAACCCTCTGAAAATGTCATCCTACTGTCTTCTGGCCTCCATTATTTCTGATAATAAGCAAACTGGAGTTTAGTGTTTTTCATTACATTTGAACATTTTTGTCATTATTTCTTCAAATGTATTTTTCTGTAACTTTCTGTTTCTCATATCTTTATAGAATTCCCACTGTATCTATGCTGGTATGCTCAATGATGTCGCAAGGGTATTTATGTCTCTGCATATTTTTCTTCATTTCTTCCTTATTTTTTTGTTCCTCACTCATAATTTCCATTTACCTATATTCAAGTTTACTGATTCTTTCTTCAGTCACCTCAAATCCATTATTGACCTACTCTAGTGAATTTCTCATCCAATTGTTTTCCATTTGATGGGGGAAATGATAGTCTTTTCAACAAATGGTACTGGGAAAATTGGATATCGACATGCAAAAGAATGAAGTTGGAACTTTACCTCACACCATTTAGAAAAATTAACTCAAAATGAATCAAAGACCTTAACATAAGAGATAAAACTATAAAACTCTTAGAAGGAAATATAGGAGAAAGCCTTATGACATTGGATTTGGCAATGGTTCCTTCCATATGGCATCCAAATTGTGAGAACAAAAGAAAAAATAAGTTGGAATTCATCAAAATTAAATGCTTTTGTGTATCAAAGGGCACTATCAAGATAGTGAAAAGGCAAACTACAGAACAGAAGAAAATATTTGAAGATACATATCTGATGTGGGATTAACATCCAGAGTATATATCGATCCTATAAATGAATGACAACAAAAACTCCCATACAACCCAATTTAAAAATGGGCAAAGAAATTAAATAGACATTTCTCCAAAGAAGATATACAAATGGTCATGAAGCATGTGAAAATAAGCTCAATATCACTAATCATTAAGGAAATCCAAATCAAAACTATGATGAGATGCCATCAGGATGGTTATTATCGCAACAATACATAATAAGTGTTGGCAAGTGCTATGGTTTTAGTTTGTCCTAACCAAAATTTATGTTGAAATTTGATCCCCAATGTGGTGGTGCTGGAAGATGGGGCCTATTGGGAGGTATTTGTCTCATGGAGGTGGATCCCATATGAATGGTTTGGTGCCATTTCCACAGTAGTGAGTGAGTTCTTGCTCTGGTGAGACTGGTTCTCATGGGAATGGATTAATTCCCTTCAGAATGAATTGTTAAAGTTAGGTTGTCCCTTGGATTTTATCTCTTTGCACATCTCTGCTTCCTCTTTGATCTTCTCTGCCGTGTTTTGACCTAGATTGTAGCCCTCACAGAAGAAGAGCAGATGTGTGTTGCATGCTTCTTGTACTTCCCAGCCTGCAAAATTGTGAGCTAAATAAACCTCTTTTATTTATAAATTAAAAAAAAAATGATAAGTAGGAGTTAGCCAAGCAAGCAAAGTGAGGCTAAGGCCAAGAAGGGCATTCCAGGCTTAGGGTATAGCTGGAACACAGGTACAGAAGTTAGTAGTAGGAGGAAGAGCAGGAAACCCCAAAAGTATCATCTTACTGAGTTTAGAGCAGGGGAGGAAGGCAGTGGGAGGCATGAAGGACCCTGGATTTTATCCTGTGGGTAATGAGGAACTGTGGTAGGGTTTTAAGTAGAAAGTAGCATGGGCAGTTCTGTGGTTTGTAGAGAGAAACTTGCCAACTCTTTAGCAGATACATTTGAGGATGAGTAGACTAGAGGAGGGAGGCGATCATAGGAGTTCTTCTGAGAGACAACAGATAAGCCTAAACTAGGGCAGTGACTATAGGAAAATAAGAAATTGAAATACTGGCACCATTACTAATAACAAAGTCAAATAATAAGGCATTTGGATATGGCATTTAAAACCTTAAATGTGGTACATTCCAGGCCCCATGTGATCTGGTCTCAGACTAGGGTCAGTTTCCATAGAGGACCGGGCATTGAAGAAGTTATTGTTCCTATTGATATTCCTATAAAACTTATAAGGAAGGGAAAACCTAAAACTGACTTCTTTCCTTTTCCAGATGAATGAACTAATATCTGATGCTCAAGGAAACCATAAATAATGACAAAACAATAATGGGCTTGGCCTGAAGCCAACAGTGTAACTCTTCAGTGGAGACTGACTGGTATCATGGGCCAGCAATCAAATTAAATAATCTGTTGCCCTGACTTTCTGGGGTATTGATGGAGCCTGGTAAACCACAGAAAGGTTTCCTTAGCACTCGTTCTTAAAGGGCTCCTTCTGGAGATTCTCCCCGGAAATGTTCCTCCCAGGGAGCTGTCTCCTGCCCCACCATATCGCGGGTCACTCTCCCATGATGGAGAGTTGAGCAGCCATTCTTGGAACATTTCCTCATCAGCAGAGGGTACTCTCACCTTTCGGTATGAACAAAAATCCAGAATGTATGTTTCTCCAATTTCAAACATGATCCTAAAGTTTTATACAACTTCTTGTGGGATCAAAGCTAGGGGAATAATTAGGAAAAAATGAAGAATATCATATTAGGTCATTCTGAAAGAGGGCAAGAGCTCGAGGAGAGTCTGGCTGTACAAAAACAGGTAATCCTGAGTTTAATTTTGCTTTTGGTAGTTTCCACCACCAGCTTCTGGAGCCAAAATAAAATGTAAAGCAGTTGGAAACAAGAGTACTTAGGGCAGAAAATAAACCCATTCACAGCAGAGGAACAGCTTATGGAGAAAGTAGCCAGACTGTCTTGCTATTCTCTAGAAGTAAAGAAATCAAAGCAGTCTTGAGACTTGTGGCAAGTTGAGGGTCATGCTTGCTACACCATCTCCTGATCTCTGGGTAGGAAAAAAATTCCTCAGACTCTATGGATTATGCAATCTGATAAAATATCTTAATTATTTAGCAAACTATGCAACTCAACCAGTCATAATCCCAGCTGCCTCTTTCTCAAGAGCTTGAGAGCTGCAGGCAAAGAGGGGGAGAGCGAGGAAAAGAGTGATTAACAGCATAGGCAGGCCCCAGTATGGAAAGCTGGTTCTTTGAAACTTGGGATCCATTTTCAAGTAGAAGCAAAGAATAATATTCACTGCAGTGAGATTGTCAAGGCAGCCTACAGACACCTGTTTAAACCAAAGTTTACTGAAATGATACAAATTTAACAGTTATGCAATGTTTTACTCATGAAATAAACCAAATGAAAGAGTAAAGTGACTTAATGCTTCTGAATATTTTTAACCGAGTAGAAAGGGGTTTCTTTTTCAGTGTTTCTCAGTAGTGGTCCCTCTTGGCCATTTTAGGCTTGTGGGACTGTCCTGTGC
>RJWJ010015540.1:0-35993 GCA_004363605.1 Indri indri
CCACAGAGACTTTGTGTGCCCAGCCACGCTTTGTTTTAGGGGTGAGGCTGATTTTTTTTTTAATGGAACATAAAGAAAAGGATTGAGGTCCATGTCTGGGCTGACTCAGGGTGAAACCGACAACACCAGCAGGGGGTAAGAAGATGCATAAACTGAATTAATTCAATGCAAGCAGGAGCCCAGAGCTAGCAATGACAATGACAATAAGAGCTAATCTTTCATAGTGCTTAGGGTGCACCAGGCTCTGCTCTAAGCATTGCACATAAACTAATTCATTTAATTCTCACAACACCCTAGGAAGTCGGTACTATTATTATCCACTTTCTACAGATGTGGAAATGGAGGCAGAGAGCCACCAACACTGGTCGCTGTAGCTAGAGGCAGAGCTGGGATTTAAACCCAGGCAGTTGACTCCAGTTTGTGCTCTTAACCACTATACATGAGAAGCCCTCCAGGAATTTGCAGGAACCTTGGGAGACTTTCAGGGTTCAGTCTGTTGAATGGAGATTTGAACCGATCTGACCTAGATCTTAGGGGCAGAAAGAGCCTCGCTGCCACCTGGGTTTATTTATTTTTCCACCAGTCTCTTTGCCTAGCTCTGAGCTCCCCCAGTGTAGGGACCACATTTTATTCCTCTGCAACCTCAGATCTACCACAGGGCCTGGCACAGAGTAGAAAGCGGCTCAGGTTCATATTGATTGTGCAACTAAGTGGAGGGGAGGGACGGAGACAGGGAGAGAAAGACCCCAGGGAAGTCAGAATGGTCGTCCCAGCCAGGGCAGGGCTGAAACCAAGACAAGGGAGATGGTTGTCGCCTTTGTCCCCTCCCCTAGTGCTAATTCCCGCACTGCCACCTCCCAGGCAGGAGTGAAGCTGTGGCTTTTTCCTAATCGAGAAGGAAAACAGCTCCTGTCTACTCAAGGCAGCAACATCAAGGCAGGACTGTGAAGGCGGCGCCGCGCAGGCTGGCAGCACACACTCAACACATCTCCTGCTTTTCTTGCCACTGTCACACATTTAACTCTCCCTGTGTTTTAAGATTTAAGAGCCATGACACCCTCTTCAAAGGCCCCAAAGAGAGAGTGCTGGTATTTCAACAGGGACAGCTCTACTGGGAGGTGTGGAGGGGACGAGGGGTCTCCACAGTAAAGGAATAGTCATCTCTTCAGTTTCGTCTCCTCAGCATCCATTCTAGCATCCTTTGTCTCATTTTCGTGTGATAAAAATTGAGATGTACAACTCTTGTCTCAGCTAACCGGGGCGCAGTCAGCCGGAAACAGCTTTGTTCTCCCGTGTGGGCAGGCGACGACAGGAGACAGGTTCTTGGGAAACATCTTTGGCGACCATGGGGATAGGAGCCCCTCCTTAATCATCTTCCCTCTCCAGCACATACAAACACACACACACATGCATGCACACATAGTACCCAGGCAATATAAGCACACACATGCATACACATGCATGCATGTACCCCTTATCCCCAAGGCTAGGACCCGATTCACAAGGAATCAGAACTCCAGATCTGTCCAGGTTCCACCAGGGTCCGAGGGATGGGGGGGGCCAGAGGCCTGTCTTGATGACCTCTGCAGATACCTCACCTCCTCCCTGGGGCAGAGCACTGCTGGTATTGCTGGGATCAGGGGACCAGATAGAAGCTGGGGTGCCAGTGGGGGACTGCATCAGTATCTAGGCAAGAGATGCTGCTGGACCTGGACCAGAGAGATTGTATTCACAGCAGAAAAGAAGGGACAGATTCAAGAGATGTTTGAGAGTAGATAGATGACCTGGCAGGGCCTACTGATTGGATGGAAGTAGAAGAGCAAGAGAGATGAGGGGACCAAAAGGGGCTCACAAGTCTCTGGCTTGGTGATGGTTGATAGAGGTGACACTCCCTGACACAGAGAGCCTGGGAAAGAAGGTGGTGGACTTTGCGTTGAACATGGGAGCTTGAAGGGCACCCAAATAGAGATGTCCAGTGGGCAGTTGGACGCGTAGGCCTGGTGCTCAGGAGAAAGGCCCAAGTTGGAGATATTCAAGAGTCCTCGGCATATGGACATAACCATAACCACCCAATGGATGGACTCACCCAGGGAAAGCATGAGGAGTGAAAAGAGAAGACCAAGTGCATCAACACTTAGCAGCCTCATCCATAACAAGAATGAGCTGAAAAGCTGGGGCCAGACTGCGGACAGAAATCCAGGACATGGTGGTGCTTTCAAAGCTAAAAGCACATCCGGAGAAAGTGGGTGTGTGCAATCATGACCAAGCTGAGAATCAAATGAAGAATTCAATCCCAGCCAGACATGGTGGCTCATGCCTGTAATCCTGGCACTCTGGGAGGCCAAGGTGGGAGGATCATTTGAGCCCAGGAGTTTGAGGTTGTTGCAGTGAGCTATGATGGTGCCACTGCACTCTACCCAGGGCAACCAAGTGAGACTCTGTCTCAAAAAAAAAAAAAAAAAAAGGAATTCAATCCCATTTACAATAGCTGCAAAAAAACAAAAAACTTAGGAATACACTTAACCAAGGAGGTAAAAGATCTCTATAGGGAGAAATACAAAACACTGAGGAAAGAAATCATAGAAGACACAAACAAATCCATGCTCATGGATTAGAAAAATCAATATAATGAAAATGACCATACTGCCCAAAGCAATCTACAGATTTGATGAAATTCCTATCAAGATATTACAGTCTTTTTTCACAGAATTAGAAAAAAACAATCCTAAAATTCATATGGAGCCAAAAAGAGCCCGAATAGCCAAAGCAATCCTAAGCCAAAAGAACAAATCCAGAGGCATCGCATTACCTGACTTCAAATTATACTACAAGCCTGTAGTAATCAAAAGAGCATGGTACTGGCATAAAAACAGACACATAGATCAATGGAACAGAATAGAGAACCCAGAAATAAAGCCAAATACCTACAACCAACAAAGCAGTCAAAAATATGTACTAGAGAAAGGGCACCCTATTCAATAAATGATGCTGGGAAAATTGGATAGCCACATGCAGAAGAATGACACTGGGTCCCTGTCTCTCACCATACACAAATTAACTCAAGATGGATTAAAGATTTAAATGTAAGACCTGAAACAATAAAAATTCTAGAAGAAAATCTAGGAAGAAGTCTTCAGGACATTGGCCTATGCAAAACACTCATGCCTGAGATCCCAGAAGCAAATGCAACGAAAATAAATAAATGGGACTTAACTAAACTGAAAGCTTCTTCACAGCAATACAAATAATCCATAGAGTAAATAGACAACCTACGGAATGGGAAAAAAATATTCCCAAACTATACATCTGACAAAGGACTGATACCCAGAATCTACAAGGAACTCAAACAATTCAACAAGAAAAAAATAAATAATCTCATTAAAAAGTGAGCAAATGACACGGAACAGACATTTTTCAAAAGAAGATATACAAATGGCCAACAATCATTGAAAAAATGCTCAACTTCACTAATCATCAGGGAAATGTAAATTAAAACTACAGTGAGATATCATCTTACACTAGTCAGAATGGTCATTATTGAAAAGTCAAAAAACAAAAGATGTTGGTGGTGGATGCAGTAAAAAGGGAATGCTTATACACTGCTGGTGGGAATGTAAATTAGCACAACCTCCATGGAAAACAGTGTGGAGATTTCTCAAAGAACTAAAAGTATTAATATCAAAAAGACACCTGCACTTGTGTGTTTATCACAGCACAATTCACAATTGCAAAGATATGACACCAACTTAAATATCTATCAGCTGAGGAGTGTATAAAGAAAATGTGATATATACACACCATGGAATTCTACTCAACCATAGAAAAGGATGAAATAATGTCTTTCTCAGCAACTTGCTTGGAACTGGAGGCCATTATCCTATGTGAAGTAATGCAGGAATGGAAAACCAAATACCATGTATTCTCACTTATAAGTGGGAGCTAAGCCACGGGTATGCAGGGGCACACAGAGTGGTACAAGGGACATTGGAGACTCAGAAGGGGGGAGGGAAGGAGGGGAGACTTGGAGGGGGGCGAGGAAAGAAAAACTACTTTTGGGTGCAATGTACCCTATTTGGGTGACAGGTATACTAAAAACCCAGACATCACCATTATACAATTCATCCAGGTAACCAAAAACCATTTGTACCCCTAAATCTATTGAAATATAAATTTAAAAAATGAAAAAAAAGGAAGTAGATGTGATCACCAGTCCCAAAGGCTGCGGGAAGCCAGGCAAGTTAAGCACCAAGGGGAATCTATCTGGCCTCGCATCAACGATGTCATTGGTGACCTTGGAGGGTGTCACTGGTAACCTTGGTGGGTGTCATTGGTGACCTTGGAAAGGTCTTAATGGGAACAGAAGAGCAGCTACACAGGCAAGGGTGCTGGGGAAGTGTGTACAGGGAATAGAGACTTGTTCAAGAAGCTTAGCTCCAGGGCAAAGGAGAGACAGGGTCACAGCCTCGAGAGCCACAGTTCCAGGGAGGGGTGTTGTTTGCCTGTTTTTGGCTACTTTTCACAATGAAAGAAGCTGTAGGAGGTTTCTAGGCTGAAGCAGGCAAGGCAGTCAGGAGACAGAGGCTGTGATAGGAGAGAGGAGCTCCTCGTGGAGAAAGGCCCAAGAGAGAAGGAGGCAGGGATGAGGCCAAGGGCCCCAGGAGGGTGACCGACAGCAAGGGAAACAGTGCTCATCGGAGGTGGGGGACAGGTGAGCATGGAGACGGACACAGGTCAGTGCGGTGGAACAGGGTGCTCAGGGAGCCTCGGTCCCAAGAAGACCTCAAAGGAGGGGAAGTAGGAGGCTGGGTCAGGAGGGAGCTTGGGGCGGAAGTGAAGGTGTGCACAATCCCTGAGAAGAGGAAAGGTGTCTGAGCCGGGACAGGTCGGAGCCTCAGCTGCTCACTGCTCTGTTATGTGACGTCCTCTTCCTGAATCCCCAAGGGTAGAAGCTTCTTGAACCTTCTCAAGCCTGACTGGGGCCAAAGAAGCTGAGGAGACAGTGGAGAAAGCAGAGCTCAGTGTAGCATGAGGCAGAATTCCCATCAGCACCTCTAGCAATGCCACAGACTGCCGTGAGAGGTGGCGAGTCCCCGTCAGTCAGGAAGTGGAGGCCGAGAATCTCAGCTGGGGTCTGTAGTGGGGATGCCCACACGGCACGGGCCGCCGGACTTCAGCCCTCAGAGTCCTGTCCTGCCCTGGGTTCTAAAGGCACGGGGCGGGGTCTACTTACCCCTCCACTGCCCCCAGGAGGGAGGGACGATACTGGTCTGGCCAGGCCAGTGCCCTGTTGACACCTTCCTCCACCCACCATGGCCCCGCCCAGCCTGGTATTCTGAGACATCCCGCATGTTCAGGTCCATTTCCTGCTAAACTCCACCCATCAATGCCTCCCTTATCTTTAGAACACCCCTAGGAGGGTCTGGCCATTTTTTTCACCATAATTTTCAAATGGAAAAACTAAGGGTCGGAGAAGTTAGGATTTTTTCCCAAGATCACAAAGCCAGTGAGGGAGCAAATCTACACCCTGTAGCTCAAGGAGGTGTCCCATCTACTCCACTCCACACAGGCGGTCTGCTGCCCTCACCTCGAAGACCTCCTGCCCAGCTGTGAGCAGATGCATCAATATGTCAGCCACCCCACTGAGCAGCCGCCACCTGGAGCCCCACAAGGATGGACCCTGGATCCCCAGGTACACCAAGTGTCACCTCTCTTCTCTCTCTGCCTCAAGAACTGGCCTAGAGAACCCACATCCCAGCAGACTGTCCTGGCCCTTCCAGCCAAAGGACACTGCTCTTCCCAGCTCATTAATCCTCATGAAATTCTTGTAAGGCAGGTGTTCCTACCCTACACATGAAGGAACTGAGGCTCTGAGAGGTGAAGTGACTTCCTCCAAGTCACAGCCAGGAGTATCCAGGCTAGATGCAGAACCCAAGTCTCCTGATTCCCAAGCCAGTGTCTATTCCCTTCCCCACCCCACTTCTCCACTGGTCCCCCACTGACTAGTCAGGTGACAAATGTCCAGACATGGGGACAGTCCAGGAAACTCAGTCCCCCTCAGGAGGAGTATCAATCTGCGGATACAAGTTCTCTCCCGGCCTTCCTCTTGGGGTCTCTTTGGCAGCACCTTAAGAAAGGTCTGGGCAAGGGCAGAGGGACCTGAAGGTTGCTTAGCTCAGAGTTAGGAAGACATAGTCACTTGCTGAAGATCTCTGGGTGCTGTCAGGGGCCAGTGGAGTGGCCACATCCTAGGTGGTCCGGAGGCAGGACTAGAACCACTGGAGAAGACTAATGAGGGCAGCAAAGGAGGTTTTAGCTCCATCGGAGGAAGAATTCCCAGTAGCAAGAATTGCTGCCCCACGATGGACAGTGTTGCTCTAGGAAGGAGTGAGCCTGTGGTGGGGACGGTACCACCCAGGGGCCCACCCACCAGGGACGCCATAAAGAAATTCTTGCCACAGGTAAGAGTCAAACCAAATGGTCTCGCCTGCGATCCCCCCCGTTCTGCAAAGGCAGCGTGTGCCTCTCGAGCCCTCTCTCCCTCCTCCCCCACCCAGCCCACCAGTCTCACACTTGCATCTGCTTCCTTTTTATGACACGAATATTTAAATGTCATCTGATTGCATTATGCGTCACGAGTCAGGGGGAAAAAATGGGTCCTGAAAGGCACCCCTCTGCCTGTCCCCGCTCCCTCCCTGTCTTTCGGGGGCCAGAAAAATATATCCAGCCCCAAGTCACAGTCCCTGAAGGCCTCTCCCACCCCCACCCCTCTCCTCCCCCCAGCACGTGCAGACCAGCTGTGCCTGAGCAGCGAGAAGGGGCAGTTTGCTGGTCACGGGCAGTGGGGCCTGGTGACTCCGAGGTTTTTGTCACACAGAAGGTCCCACGTCAGAGTCATGAGCCTCCTTTTTATGACCCCTCCTCCAGCATGTGCCCCAGACATGGTCCCATCACCATCCACCCGTGCCAGCCCTTCCTCTCTTTGTACTGACCCCCAGCTAGAAGCAGACAGTACTATCCTGTCCCCAAGGCTCAGCCCATCTTCAGTGACATCATCCCAGCATCCTGGTAAACAGGTCTGGCTAGGCCGGGAGAAAAGAGGTTGACCGTGCACACAGCAGTAGTTGGGGGACCTCCCCACAAGACCCGCAGCCGCAGGAAGGGAGCCCAGGACTGAATGCCCCAACCCCTCTCTCCTCCTGCCCTCTTATCTCCTGCCCGTGGGCCAAACCCAAGTGGCAGCCAGAGGCAGAGGCGAGAGATGCTCCTGGAGGTCAGGCCTGGGCACGGAGCAGGGTGAGTGGTGGAGACAGGACCTGGAGGGACGAATGCAGAAGACCCAGCACTCCCAGTCTCCCACTCCTGCCCAGCTCTCCCCTGGCCCCTACCCAAAGCCTTTCTTCTCTCTCCACCCACCATTGCTGCAGAAAAACCAATTCCTCTCACTTTCTCATGCAGAACAGTTTAGCCAATTTTTCATCCTTATTATTTTGGTTCCTGTCAACTCGATGCCCTCAGGGTCTGACCTTCTAGCCCAGGCAGTTTAGCAAGGTATTTCCCTAAACAAACACCCGAAAAGGAATTGCCCTCCCAAGAAAAGGAATTGCCCTCCCAAGCCGTTAAGTAATCTTTTTTTCCCCCACCTTAGCTGCAAAAGAAGGAAGGAATGGAAGTGTTCTCTAAGAAGCAGAGGGTTGGGCTTTTTGGCCCCTGCCAGGCCCCCGTGGCCTTAGGGTGGCAACCGAAGCCCTGTCTCTTCCCACCTGCTCCGAAGGAAAAGTGGGGAGCTCTCTTGGGTCCCCCATCCCCAAGATCACCACCTGTAGGGTTACCATTCCTTCCTGTCCAGAGCCAGCTGTGATCCCAATAGCCCCACTCCTGTCCTTGGGGGGTTGTCCCCCCCCCCAAGCTCAAGGGGCAGCTCTGCCCTGGAGGATGGAGCCTCCTGCTCCTCCCGCCTTCAGGACCCGGGGCAGCAAGCAGGGCTGACAACAAGGGCTTCCCACTGGGTCCTGAGGCCTCTCCTCCAGGAGCCACTTCGCCAGCTAAATACCACCCTCTCCATATTTGATAATGACCTTTTTAAGTCTCCACTTTCTCACCTGGTATTTAGAGAGCAACCTGGTCTCTGGGGAGGGAAAGCAACTCAATACTTATTCAGGGCACTTCAGAAGGCTGGCCCCAAAAAGAGAAAAGAGAAAAGGCTCACCTCTCCCCTCCGGAGGCTGATGCAACTGGAGCCATAATTCTTCCTGCCCTGCAGCAGCAACTGCCACAGATGCCCACAGTGCTGCATTTTGACAGCTGTCACTCAGGCTTCCCAAACTCGTATGTGCAGTGCGTGCCCACACCAGCAAGTGAGCGTGTCCATGCATGTCCTTGCACGTGTGTGCGTGTGCCAGTGGGGGCGGGGAATCCCACCTTTGTGAGCACTGGCGGGGGGGCTTATGAGTGTGGACACAGGGCCACAGGTATGCATGGGAGTTGTGTGCACGTCCATCCATGTGTATGTATGTGGGGATCATGGATGTGCTACGAGCTCACCTGCTGGGGAATTGAAGGTACGATGGTATATTTGTGCACAATGGGTGCAGGGATGTCTGTGGGCACATAGACAGGAACAGGACTGCGTGTGATTCCAACGCTACTGAGTCATCAGGGCCCGCAGGCCAATCCCTGCAACAGGGGAGCTGGCCCCAGCAGGAAGATGCCTGTGGCTCTCCAGGCAGAGGCTACACGGGTGGGAGGCACCCTGCTCCACCTTCGTCAAGCCCCTGAACACATCTGGCCCGTCATCTGAGCCCAGGCCCCAGCCCCCACACTCACTCCCACCACCATTTCCCCGGGTCTTACTTCCCCCTCCATCCACTGCTTGTCTACAAGGAGCTTTCCAGAGCGGGCAGCATGGCCCTCCCAGGTCTGGTGGACTCTGTGCCGCCTGCCCTGCCTTCCATCCACCTGATCAGTCTCCCTGGACCGGGCAGGTTGGCTCTATGCCCAAGAGATGACTTCCAGCCGGCCCCCGGCAAGAGCCCCAGGGCCTAGCACAGCGCTGGGCAGGGAGGGGGCACTCCACAAACATGCAGAGAATTAACAGATGCAGCCCATGAGCGCATGTTCTAGGCAGAGAGGAGCAACCGTGTGAACAGCGGGCTGCGCGTCCCGGAGCTGCAGCAGCGTGGGGAGACGTCGGCAGCTCAGGTAGTCGGATGTGTAGGTGTGAGGCTTGATCTTTAGGATTATTAATGTTGCTTTTGGCACAAGAAAAACCCACACAGTCAGATATTGAGATGTCTCTGGGGGTTGTGAATGGATACAGCCTTCTGGTTGGAAAATTCTCACAGTTTATGCTCGAGTCTCTCCGATCTTAAAAACAGCAATGATGATAACGTTAACAGCCGTGAAGCCACCTTTCTTCTTGCTTTCAAGATCAGGGCTGTAACTTTAGACTTGGGATTGCACTGTGGACCCTGTGGTGCTGCCCAGATCCCCCATCAGGACCAGCTGCAGGGAAACACTGGCTGCTGTCGTTCCAGCTGGAACAACATTCTTAGGAAATCCCTTTGGTAAAAGGAAGCTGCCTCACCCGAGGCGACACCTCCTCCCCAGGGGCGGCTCCCATCCAGTGACGCCACCGCAGGGGTACAAAGGCTGGGCTCCCTTGCCTTCAACTCGGAAGGACCACCCCAGGTCCAGGGCCCCCCCCCCCGCCCCCCGCCTCCCGTGGGATCGGCTGAGGCTTTTCATGCATCTGCATCCAGTTCGGTAGCTCCCTCCGTGCCGACCTGGTCTTTCATCCCCTCAGGGGTTGTCCCCGCTACACTTGCCACCAGCAGGTCTCCATCTCAGAGTCTGCATCTGGGGAAGTTGACCTCAGACAGGCATCACCTCTGAATAGACGCAAGATGGATTTAGGGGACTGGAGGACAGCGCATACAGTGGGAGAGAAAGGAGGAGGAGGAGGAGGAGGGAAGGCAGGGAGGGCGTGGGGGAGGAGCTCCAAGGATGGACGGGCTTTGGACCAAAGAAGGATTGGTCCGAGAGTTGGAAAGCAAATCAAAAGACCCTATTGTGAGAAAGTCAAAAGAGTAGAATATTTCAAGGAGGGAGTGGTTGAGAGCATAGACCTCCACAGAGAGTTCCAGTAAAATAAAAACTAAAAAAATAGTCACCAGATTAGTAACTGGAGGTGGCCGATGACATTAACCAGAGCGGTCGGGGTGGGGAGCGGGGAGGGGGATGGAGGCAGATGCCCTCCAGTGAGCAGCAAGAGGAGAGGGGCTGAGGTCACTCTTGGAAGAAGTGGAAGCAAGAAGAAAGATGACTCCATGGCTGTTAACATCATCATCATCGCTGTTTTTAAGATCGGAGAGACTTGAGCATAAACTGTGAGAATTTTCCAACCAGAAGGCTGTATCCATTCACAACCCCCAGAGACATCTCAATATCTGATCGTGTGGGTTTTTCTTGTGCCAAAAGCAAAATTAATAATCCCAACCACTTAAACAAGAGAGATCCATTACTGTGAACTAAAAGAACACTTGTCACTACAGGAACACCCTACACAAGAGTAAAAATAGAGTAGCAGCTGGTGACAGCCTCGGCAGACTGTTGGGGTCTCCCTGAAGGACCCACTCCCTTTTGGTCATTGTTGCAGGCATTATTTATCTGCCATTTGGCCTTGGAGGGCAGCCCAGAAAGGAAGCTCAGAGGCTACCATTCTTGTAGAGAGGTGACATATGGAACTGCAGACCCCGACCAAGGGACTCCCAAACTGCCCTTGTTTGGGTCAGTTTTGTGGTTTCTGTAGAACTGGAAGATGGCCACTTGCCATTAGCCAGTCCAAGCTTGTGGTCCAACAGCTCCTCCAACGCCAATAGGCAGGAAGGGGGTGTCAAAAGCAGCTTCAGGCAATACGGAAGTCTGGGAACAGCTGTTATTGCAACACTGACTAGGAAGCTGGGTAGAGAAACTAGTAAGAGCCCAGGCGCTGGTGTCAGGCAGACTGTGTGTGAATCCTGGCCCCGCCACTGCGTCAGTTACAGTCACTGAGAACTGACTCAAACACACATGGTCTGTTAGCTGTCATAAGAGAAGTCTGATAGAATGTAGGTCAGGACTGGTGTGGTGGATCCGCCCATGCGTCAGAAAATCCGGTTCCCATCTTTCTATTCTGAAATACTTGGCTTCCATTTGCAGGGTCACTTCATGGTCCAGTATGGCTGAAAGAACTCCAGCCATCATATCTGCATTCCAGGCTTGAGGAACGAGGACAAGAGGGCAAAAAGAACTTGCCCTTCCATTTTAAGGATGCTTTTAAAAACGGTCCTTAGAACACTTCTGCCTACATGTCGCCGACCAGAACTTAATCACATGGCCACATCTAACTGCAAGGAGGCTGGGAAATAGACTCTTTCATCTGGGCAGGTTGCACCAAATAAAATAGGGTTCTAAGCCAGGCACGGTGCATGCCTATAGTCTCAGCTATTCAGGAGGGTGAGGCAGGAGGATCGCTTGAGCCCAGGAGGCAGCACAGTGAGGCCCCGAGACCCCATCTCTACCAAAAAATCATAGTAATAGGATTCTGTTTGCAATGAGGAAGGGGAGAATGCATGACAAGGTAACCAACTATCAGTCACTCCAGAGCCTGAGACCTCAGGCAATTTACTCACCCTCAGGGCAGTGGTAATAATGACCCTTTATTGTTGTATTTATTGTTGGTATCACCAGCAGGGGTCAAAAATGCAAATGTCCACAGAATGCAAGAAGATGATTTTAATAAGAGAGGAACTGGTGTGGTGGGGACCCGGGCTCACTGGAGTGGCAAGCTCTGTTTAGAGAGGAAGGTCTGTACTCAGCTCCAGCCTCCCGTGAGGATCTTTCCATTTTTTTAAAGAAACTGAAAATCAGGATTATATATAAAATTTAATTTTAAATTTCACAATAATTTACTTTTTTTTTTAACCTGTGAGACTCAAAAAACATGCACGCACACACATATCTGCTGGCTAAATATGGCCCTGGGGTGTCAGCTGCTATGGCCCCAGGACGACAGTACCATCCCTGTTCACCTTTCCTCCAGGAACCTTGATTTCTTTTTGGTATGACACACACCCTTTCCCTAGCGACAAAGGCCTATTTGGGCAAAGGGCAGTGTTAGTTGACATGTCATCCAAAAGTGTATAATGACCAAATCTGGGTTTTGTGGGTCTGAGTGTGTGCACATGCTTGCTAAGCGTTTGAAACAAGTCTTGCAGATCACTACACTCCCCCCTGCTTTATTGCAAACATCAAACACGGTACAACCAAATAAACATCACAGTGCGATTCTGCATGCATTTGAATCCTTTAAGCAAACAAGTGGAGCAAGTCAACAAAAATTTGGATTGGGACCTGGGTGTTGGCCACAACTTAGGTGTGAGCCTCTAGCCACGTGACTTAATCAATCTTCTTCAGTAAACCATATGGAAAATTGATGCTGTGTCTTCCAACTTCCTCTGGCATGCTTCATGTTAACTTTCATTTTTCAATACCCTTACAGACTCAAGCTCATTTACGGACTTAGTTTGTGCCATTTGCCTACAATTCCTTATCTTAATGCTCAGATTGTCCCTGCTTGGTCATCGTCACAGGGGGTGTGGGGGACTCCCTTTGGGCTGGTCTCTGCGTCCATTCCAGTTTTCCCGCCGGCATCTTTAAAAGCATCCTTGCCTTCCAAAACCAAGACATCTCCACTCTAAGATCTAGCACAACTTACCCTTCAGGGAGCCCCTTCTTCCTTGTGGCACAAAGTGATTTAAAGTACTAATCCACGGTCCGTGGGACTACACAGTTATATCATGACACCTGGGCCAGATGCATCAGCCCATAGACAGCCTGAGTTATTTCAGGGATTAAGCAGAATGTTAAAGTCCTAAATTCAAGCTGTTCTTTGCGATTCGACTCCAGGACTTCTAAATTCTTTCCTATCATGCTTTAATACAGGTTCTTCAATTTCTATTCTCCTTTTCCTTTCTGAGCTCTAGCTAGCTCTTCTCTCTTTTATATATGACATACTCATCTCAGATTCAACATATCACACTAAATGTTGTCACACCAAACCATGTGTTGAATTACGATGCTGCCCGAAGCTCGAGAAGCATCAACACTCAAATGCCAATCTGTTAATATTCCTTTGGGCCAATGGGCCCACGCTTCTGAGGCTCCTGCATTTAACTTCCCTACTTTATTCAATTTATTAGGAGCAGCTTTTGTAAAGCGCCAGTTTTACTCAAGGCTCTGTATCTTCCCTAGATGAGATTGGACCTTGTCCACATGTCTCATAAAGGAATACTCACAAGGTATGCGTCTGTGTATAATGACACGACTACAAAACTTTACACATTTAAAATCGTCTTAGACACAGTGCATTGTATATGGCCAGAATAGCACCAGTACAAACAGCATTGGATATTCCAGGCAGGCTGTGTGTGCTGGCAGCTGGAGAACTCCAGCAAGTTTGGATTTTGCTAGTGGCATCTGCTCTAACAAAACCAGAGTGAGCGTTTCAAAACATAAATTAAACCATGCCTGTCCTGTGCTTTAAATCCCCAATGGCTTCCCATCCGCCAATAGTTAGGATAAAACCCCAACTTCTCGTGCTGGCTTAAACCCTGTGAAGCAGTAGCCCTGGGTCTGCCTCACCGGCCTCTCTCCTGTGCCACGTCCTGCCACGTGCTCCAGTCGCCAGAGCACCTTTGCTGGAACCCTCGGAGCTCACTCCTGCCTCAGGCACTTTGCTGCCTCTGCCTAGTGGGCTCTTCCCCTAAACCACACATGGCCAGCACTGTCTTGTCTTTCAGAGTCACCTCCTAAGAGACACCTCCCTGATCACCTAAAGTGGCCCCTTGGTCACTCTCGGTCTCACCACTCTGAATTCTCTGCATAGCCCTCGTAATTCCCTGAGGCTTCTCTGGTTTCCCTGTTGTGTTTGTTGGCTTCATCCCCACTTGATTTTAAGGGTAGGGATCTTGGGGGTCTTGTTCTCTGCTCTTTCCCCAGGACCTAGCACAGTGCCTGCGAATGGTGGGTGCCCCAGAAATATTTGTTAGATGGATTGTTGGAAGAAAGCAAGAAGGCAAGAGACACAGGAAGGAAGAGGCGTGCCCTGTCGGCTGCGCAGGGAGGGGTGCAGACGTCAGCAGGCACCGTTCAAGCTCCCTTCTTCCAGCCTGGCCAAGGTCACTGCACCCATGGCCAGCCCTGCCTGCCAAGAAAGTTGTCCCAGAGGCATAGAGAGGGCACATCCTGCCCTCTGCTTCACTCTCCCTCGAGCTGGGCTCATCTCTGACAGCAAGTGGTGGAGAGAAGGCTCAAAGAGCCAGCTCCATCCATCACTCGGAGGAAAGAGCCACAAATTCTGAGGTCTCTGTCTGCACCTGTCATGCTCAAGGGTAAATGTGCCACGGCCGTGGTGCTGAGCCACTCCTCCCTGCTGACAGCTGTGCTGGCTCAGGGACTTGCCCAGTGACGAATCTGTTGTCTGCTCAGCAGCATCCACTGACCGAGGCTGGGGCCAGGGCCGGGTGGCTGCGGAGTGGAGAGATTTATAGCCAAGTACTCTTTGGATGAACTTTGCTGGGGACAACACAGAGGAATCCCATTACGAATGCCCACCCAAGGGTAGGGGCCCCCCCAGCAGGAAACACTGCCACCATCACCCACAGTGCCACCCTAGATGGACTGGGCAGGGTTTGGGTCATGTCTCAGGTCCCCTACCTACTACCCAGCTGAGACCTAGACCCCCAGGGGCTCCTCACGTCCTCCCCTGCAGACCCAAATTTAAGGGGTGGACCATTTCTGCTCCACTTGACCTTGAAGGGTAGTCAAGGGCATCCACTTTGCAGTGAGGCAGACCCTCATCTGAATTCCAGCTCCTTTCTGTACTCACCATACGACCCTGAGCCAGCTGTGCCCCCCTCTCCTCCTCCATGAAATGAGGTGACAAAAGGGTCTTCGTGAGGATTACGTGAACTTCACGTGTGAAGTGCTCACGCAGTGCCTGGTGGGAAATCAGCACTCGAAAATGGCATTTGTTGCTGTCATTGTCAAGATGTTGCTGTTGTTGTCATCATCGCTGTCCGTGTCACAGTCTATCTTCCCAGCCCCGGCTGCACTAACTGGCAGAGGCGGCACGGTCCCCTTCGAGGTTGCTGGTATGGGGAAGGAGGCTGAGAGGCAGAACGCCTCTTCCTTGGTCGCGGGCTCCTGTAGCTGGAGGCTGCTTTGAAGGAGGGCGACGGGGAACAGCTGCAGTCCTCCAGGACTCTCCTGCAAGCCCCAGAGAGCAGCCCCATGACAGCATCCGATGGCCTCAGGAGCACAAAGACTTCTCAAGGTGTGTGTGTCCTTCAGACAGCAGCAGACAAAAAGGAGGCCTCCAGGCCACCCCTGCACTGCCCCCTGCCCGCAGCCATACCCCCTTTCCCCGTGGTCAGTCTGTCTTCCCACCACACCCTGCCCACCACAACCAGGCCTGCATTTTGCTCAGACCAATCCATCTTCTTCCACCCCCCTCACCTGTTCATCAAAACTTACCCCTCTCCCATCCTGCCTTAGGCACACTCTAAGTGGCAGCTGTTAATTGCACCAAGCAACCCACAGTGATGCCCGCCCTCCCCAGGTAACACGGACACATTTTCACTGGGCTCTTCCAGACTCACAGCTTTAATCAAAGGTGCGACTGTGATGGTGGAAATCCAGGCACAGTGGCAGGACAGTGGAGTGAGATTTGGGGCCAGGCAGATGGTCAGTGCCACTACAATCATAGCTGGCAGGGGCTGCCTCCTTGGCCGACGTATATGGCCTTGAGCTTCTCGAACAGGGGTTTTCTCTGCTTCCCCTCCTCCCTCAAATGAGATGCAAAGTCAGAGAGCCCCCAGTCCCCTGGGTGGTGGCCAAGCCACAACCTGGCCCAGCTGCACGAGGCACTTGTTGCCCCCAGAATCCAGGGCCATGGTCCATCCACTCAGCCCAGCCTCCCTGGGGCTTTTCTTGGTTGAAGATCAGAGGCAGGAGGGGTGAGTGGAGGTAGGCCTGGGCAGCTCTGGCCCTGGGGAGCTACAGGCCAGCTTCTAGCCTAGTCAGCCTGCCCATCCCCTGCAGGAGAGGCTTGATGGCTTTAATGAGGATCCAGCGCTCCTAAAGACTCCGTGGTCACACAGAGGCAGGGCAATGGCCAGCCGTTCATGCAACGGGAACAATTAACATCTCCAGAGTAGACAACCTTGTGGCGGTCCCCAGTTGCCACCCCTCCCAAGCCCATGGCCCGCCCCCCCTTTTACAAAGTGGGCACCAGGTTCCCCCTGGGCCAGGCAATGCCACATAGAGCTCTTTCTGAGCTGACTCCCTCACCAAGAACCCTTCGGCCCAAAGGACGCAAGAGAGGTCAATCAATGCAGCCTCCACCTGCAGTGCAAGCCCCACCTCGTCCCCCAGCCCCAGGGGAAGCCCGAGGACAACCCCTCCCTTACCATTCAGGCATTAATTTGTATTCAATTATTCTTTTATTTCAAAATACTAAGGCGATACAAATGATTTTGTTACATGGATACCTTGTATAATGTTTAAATCAGACCTTTTAGCGTGGGCATCACCAGAACAGTGTTCACTGTACCCAGTAGGTAAGTTTTTACCCCTAACCCCCTCCCCCCCTCCCCGCTTCTTGGATTCCAACGACCTTTACATCTCCTTATGCCCGTGTGTGCCCATCATTGAGCTTCAAATTATTAGAGAGCACATGTGGTGTTGGTTTTTCCATTCCTGAGTTACTTCACTTAGGATAACAGTCTCCAGTTCCGTAGCGTTGCTGCGCGTTTATCAGGAGCTTCCTGCATTTCCCGCAGCCAGGCAGGACCTTCCGTGGCAAGCAGAGCTCAGTCTCCTCGATAGTGCAGTGGAGGGAGGATGCGGCTTGACACTGGAGAGTTGTTCCACTCTCCCAGGTGCCCCTCGAACTTATCTTAACCAACCCAGTTGCTGCAAACACTCAAAGCGATCCTCCTCCCCAACACCCACCCCGTGCTGGTGTCTGCAATCACTCTGGAAAGCCTTTTTCTGACTTGCAGCCACTAACGCCATTTATTAAACTTTTGGTTCAATCCCATGCTTGGATTGCACACCTATTTAAAATGGCAAAGGTAAAAAATACTGCCGATTTGCTGCCAACGACCAAGTGCCGGACAGGATGTGCAGCCACTAGAATCCTCATACATCGCTGATGGAAATGCAAAATGGTACAGTCACCCTAGAAAACAGTCTGCCCGTTTCTGGAAAGGTTTATTATACGACCCAGCAATCTTGTTCCTAGCTATTTCTGTACCAGAGAAATGAAAACTTACATTCACACAAAAACCTGTGCACAGATGTTTATAGCAGCGCTATTCATAATTACCAAAAACTGGAAACAACCCAAATGTCCTTTAAAAAGTGAATGGATAAGCAAAATGTAGCACAGCCGTATAAGGGAATATTACTCAGCAATAAAAAGGAGCAAACTATTGATACACACAACACCACGATGACTTTCGAACGCGTTATGTTGAGTGAAACAAGCCAGTCATAAAAGATCCCAAGCTGCCGGTTCCATTTGTATATTCTGAAAAAGGCAAAACTACAGGGACAGAGAACAGATCAGTGGTTGCCAAGGGTTGGGGACTGACCGGGAGGGACTAATTTCAAAGTCCCAGCATGAGGAAACTCCTAGGGGTATTGGAATTGTTCTATGTCCTGTTTGTGGTGATGGTTCCAAGAATCTATGCATGTGTTTAATTAAACACATAGACTTGAACAGGGAAAAAAAAGTCAATTTTACTGTATATAAGTTAAACATTTTTAAATAAGGGGACAATTACCTTTTTAAAAAGGAGAAGAATCCATGCTTGCAAGCTCAGGAGGCGAACTGCCTGAGGTCAAATCCCGGGATTGCCACATGAGTGGTCACCTCTTGGTTTGTGCCTGCTTGGCGGCCACTCCCCTGGTGACACGCCATGATTTTCCTCCTGCCACTCCCAGTCCACGGCACTGGGGAGGACCAGCTATGCCCATGCTGGAGTGGCCAGGGAACCAAGGCTAATCAGCACATTCCCTCCCCTAGCCACCGTGCTTGCTTTAAAAGGTGGCACAAGGTCCACATCGGCACAGTATTAGTCAAACGCAGGGCTTCTTCGTGGTGGAGGGAGGGGTCTCTTTCCCTCTGGGATTGCTAAAAGCCAAGCTAGTCACAACAGTGCACACATACTGTACTCCATACTTGACACTTATGAACTCACATAATCTTCACAGCAGCCCCACAAGGGAAATACTACTCTTATTCCCATTTCACACACAAGGAAACTGAGGCCAGAGAGGCTGATTAACTTGCCCAGGGCCACACAGCAAATAAGGAGCAGGGCCAAGCTTCAACCCAGATAATCTGACTTCAGAATCAGGGCCTGTCACCTCCACACCTACTTTTCTCCTTGGGGGTGTGAGTCCAGGATGTCAGGAGGCACATAGAGGTGAGCAGGGGAGACGCAAATTCCTGAAATCATCATCTGAGCTCTTGGGTCCAGACACCGTGGACCTCACAGGGATGTGAGCAATGAATTCTCTTTTGTTCGTGAGCCCATAGAGTTGCATTTCTGCCACAACAAATGAAAGAGTCGTGAGTTGTACTGTCGCTCTGGCCGGGTGAGGTTGGGCAAGGTGCGTAACCTCTCTGCCTAGATTTTCTCATCTGTAAAATGGGAAAAACAATAGAGTTTGTATCACTGTGGAGTTGTGAATATTTTATTAGACAGCACATGGGAAGTGCTTGACACAGGGTCAGGCACAGAGTACGCAGTGGATAAATGGATAAATAAAATATCAGTGGATAAATAAAATATCCCTCCCCGCAGAGGCTGTGTCCATACCCGATCACCTCTGCTCTCTCCCCGCCCTGTCAGCTGCCTCCACACCCCTAAGGGAGGGAGACCCCATCCTCCCTATCTGTCCCGGCTCAGCTCCCAGCCAGTGCTGCACTCTCAGGTTGCTATGGAACTGCCATGCGAGGCCCCTGAGTGGGGTGGCTCTGTTAAGCCCATTTCCCCAGGTGAGGAGCAGGGAGCCATCGCAGTGGGTAGGTGCTTTGGGGTCAGGTGGGGCTGGGTCACCCCCTGGGAGAGGAGAAAGAGCTGGAGAATTGGAGGCAAACTCAGATCCTTCACTGACAACCCCATGTGACTTAGGACAAATCCCTGGTCCTCTGTGACCCTCAGTTTTCTTCTCCATGAACCGGGACTCAGAGTCCCAATCCCATAAGACTGTTTATGCTGCGTGCCAGGCCCTGTGATGGGCACTTGCAATACCAACAGGAACAAGGCAGGGTCCCTTCTTTCTAGAGCACCCAATCTCTTGTGGGAGACTGTTGGGAGGAGATGGGAAGGTCTGTACTCCCTCCACGAGGACTAGGGCTTGGTGACAACTATTAATATAACAAACGCGTATTAAGCACCATGATAAGCCTTGCAACAACCTTATGTGTAAGGTACTATGATTATCCCCATATTACAGATGAGGAAACTAAGGCCCAGAGAGCTTAAGAACCAGCCAAGGGGCAGTCCAGCTCTGCCCTCCCTCCGTGACCCTTCCTCCATGACAGGGTTCATGCTCTCTGCCTTTTGCTGAGTTCCTTTGGAAAATAGCCTACCCCTGTTCTGCTGGAGAGGACAGGGAAGAAGGGAATGCCTGCACCTTGGCACCTTGGCAGGACTGGTGTGGTGCCCGCCATGGAAGGGCACGGCTCAGGGAGCAGAGCCTGAGTGAGAAGCCCTTGAGGGAAGCCCCTGTCCCCCATCAGCGCTGACAGCATCTCCCTCTGGTGCCGCGGCCCTCAGGCTGGGAGGGTGGGGGCCTCGGTGCATGTGAAGGAGGCTGTTGTTTCTTTGTGACGTCTGCAAGGTTTGCTCCCTGATGCTACAAAAGTGCCCAAACTTAGTGATACTGATAACTGCCACCCTTTGTGGGGTGCTTGCAGCTAGTAGGCACTGGCATTTTGCTGACCACCAGTAACCTCCCTGTGGCTTGTGAGTGGCAGAGCAGGACCTGAGACCCAGGTCTCACTGGCCACAAAGCTCGCCATCTCACCCATTCCATCCCCTGCCTCTCCCCTGCCAGCTCTGTCTTCCATCATCCAAGAAATTGGCCACATACCCAGCAGCAGCAGGAAGCTGACAGCAGGTTCAAAGACCCAGGCCTGTGGCCCGACACTGTAACCGTCTAGATCCATTTAAAACTGCTGGGCAAGACACAGTGGCTCATGTCCGTAGTCCCAGCACTCTGGGAGGCCAACGTGGGAGGATCACCTGAGCCCATGAGTTTGAGGTTACGGTGAGCTATGATCGTACCACTGCACTTCAGCCTGGGCGACAGAGCGAGACCCTGTCCCTAAAAACTGCTACCTTCTCAGGTAGGTGGACATTAGAACAAACATAAAACAAGAGCTTGGGTCCATTGACAAAATGGTTGCTGCTACATCATTCCAAAGACCAAAAATAATTTCAAAACCAACCCCATATTATATAACATCAACAATGCAGAGCATCGTTTAAATATTAATACCTAACTTTTCCTCCATTATTCATGAGATTATATATTCTAGATGATATGGTTCATAAGGGACAGTGCCAGAAATACACTTAGGCCTCTCACACACACATACACACACACACACACAGATGTGCACATCCACGTGTGGCTCACACAGTTAATCATGATAGTTTCTGGAGAGTTTATTCTATGCCAGGCACTACGCTGAATGCTTTACAGGCAAACCTCATTTTATTGTGCTTCGCTTTACCACACTTTGTAGATACCGTGTTTTTTTACAAATTGAACTTTTGTGGCAGCCCTGCGTCGAGCAAGTCTATCGGCATCATTTCTCCAACAGCATGCGCTCACTTTGCGTCTCTGTGTCACATTTTGGTAATTCTCGCAATCTTTCAAACTTTTTCATTATTATTATATCCGTCATGGTGATTTGTGATCAGTGATCTTTGATGTTACTATTGTAATTGTTTTGTGCCATAACTGTGCCCATATAAGACGGCGAACTTAATCGATAGATGTTGTGTGTGTTCTGACTGCTCCACCAACTGGCCATTCCCCCCGTCTCTCTCCCTCTTCCCGGGCTCTAATTCTCCTCAATTCTATAAAGGCTGAGAGAAGTGAAGAAGCTGCAGCGGAAAAGTCTGAAGCTAGCAGAGATCTGTTCACGAAGTTTAAGGAAAGAAGCCGTCTCCATAACACAAAAGTACAAATGAAGCAGCAAGTGCTAATGCAGATGTTGCGGCGAGTTATCCAGAAGATCTGGCAAAGACAGTGATGAAGGTGACCACACTAAACAACAGATTTTCAGTGTAGACAAAACTGCCTTCTACTGGACAAAGATGCCATCTAGGACTTCCACAGCTAGAGAGAAGAAGCCAATGTCTGGCTTCAAAGCTTCAGAAAACAGGCTGATCGTCTGTTAGGGGCTAATGCAGCTGGTGACTTTAAGTTGAAGTCAATACTCATTTACCATTTCCAAAATTAGGGCCCTTAAGAATTATGCTAACTCTGCTCTGTGCTCTATAAATGCAACAACAAAACGTGGATGACAGCACAGGTGTTTGCAATATGGTTTACCAACTATTTTAAGCCCACTGTTGAGACCTACTGCTCAGAAAACAAAGGATTCCTTTCAAAATACTACTGCTCACTGACAACGTACCTAGTCACTCAGGAGCTCTGATGGAGATGTACAAGGAGATTAACGTTGTTTTCACGTCTGCTAACAAACACCCATTCTATAGCCCACGGATCCAGGAGTAGGTTTGGCTCTCAAGTCTTATAACTTAAGAAGTGCATCTCATAAGCCTATAGCTGCCATAGTGATTCCCCTCATGGATCTGGGCAAGGCAAACTGAAAATCTTCCGGAAAGGATTCACCATTCTAACTGTCATTAAGAACATTCAGGATTCATGGGAGAAGGTCAAAATATCAACATTAACACAGTTTGGAAGAAGTTGATTCCAACTCTCCTGGATGACTTTGGAGGGTTCAAGACGTCAGTGAAAGAAGCCACTGCAGATGTGGTGGAAACAGCGAGAGAACTAGAATTAGAAGTGGAGCCCGAGGATGTGACTGAATTGCCACCATCTCATGATAAGGCTTGAATGCATGCGGAGTCGCTTCTAATGGATGAGCACAGAAAGTGGTTTCTTGAGATGGCATCTACTCCTGCTGAAGATGCTGTGAACATTGATGAAATGACAACGCGAAGGATTTAGAATATTCCATAAACCTAGCTGATAAAGCAGCAGCAGGGTTTGAGAAGATTTTTGACTCCAAGTTTGAAAGAAGGTTTACTGTAGGTAAAATGTTATCAAACACCATCTCATGCTACAGAAAAATCTTTTGTGAAAGGAAGAGTCAATTGATGTGGTGAACTTCACTGTTGTTTTATTGCCACAGCCATGCCACGGTCCGGCAACCACCACCCCGGTCAGTCAGCAGCCGTCAGCATGGAGGCAAGACCCTCCACCAGCAAACAGATGATGATTCCTGAAGGCTCAGATGATCATTAACATTTTTTAGCAATAAAGTATTATTAATAATTAAGGCGTGTACCCTTTTTAGATATAATGCTATTGCACACTTAATAGACTACAGTATAGTGTAAACATAACTTTTATATGCACAGGGAAACCAAAAACTTCATATGACTTGCTTTATTGCAATACTCAATTTATTGTGGTGGTCTGGAATTGAACCCGCAATATCTCCAAGGGGGGTGTGTGTGTGTGCATGCGTGTATACACACACACGCACAAACACACACACACACACATATATATATATCCAAGATAATACAGGTATTATCTCATTGAGTTTCCTGAAAATCCAAAGAGGTAGGTCCCATCATTATCCCCATTTTATAGAATAAGAAATCACAGTGGTTAATTTCCTTAGGTCCCACAGTAAATCAACAGCAGAGTGGAAGCTGAGACCAAAGCTCTTTGCTCCCTGCATCACATGTCAAAGCTATGCCCATATTTTAAAGGATGCAAGTTTTGCTCTCATTTTAAGCTCACAGAATAGTTAGAGCATTTCCCAAGAAAGTTGGGGAAGTCTCTTCAGAGACAGTGCCAAGGGACAGCTTTGACCCACCAAAATCTTCACCAATATCTTACCCCCAGAGCTACTGTAAAATAATACCAACATTCTTTCACGTGGACAAGTGATATTTTCCAAATTATGTGTAAATTATAAATAAAATCATCTTTATCAAATTTTTGGTTAGTTATTTTGATTTGTAACGTACAACCTAAGTTAAAATTGTGTGCTTTCCATGAAAGTGTAGCTGCAACACAAATCCCCTATCCCCATCCCAAATTGTTTCCAAACAAGTGATTACCCGAGTCCCTCCCTTGAAGGAACCTGGAGCCACCCCATGGGGTTCTGCATGAGACGGAAGCCTGCCAAGGCAGGACCAGGCTACAGTCGCAAATGCACATTGCTCTAGCCTTTTGAACATCTGAAGCCACCCCCAGGGGTTTTCTGTCTCACCCAACCAAGACTGCTGCCAAAGGAACACTGGAGAAGTACCTCACTGTGAGCAAAAGTAAGGCAGGGGCAAGGTGCTAAGTCAGGGACTGGGGAAGGCCTCAGACCAAGATATGTCACAGCCACATTTTAGAAATCCCCAGCGAGGACTTTGAGCTGGAACCTTCTGTTCCTTCTGGTCACTCAGAAATGTCTGGCAGCTTTCTTTGCTTGGTTTTGTTTCTTAGCATCAGCTGGTATTAAAAAGCCCTTAGGAAAACGCTGGGGGGATGTGCTGTCTCCAGGAATGGTGTCTTAGGTCTCTGTGCTCTCCAGGGACTTGCACAGGACTTGGCACGTCGTAGGTGCTCGGGATAAACAAGGTTGGATTGACGTGAGCAGGTGGAGAGGAGAAGCCGGGATAATCCCTCCCACTCTGCCGTGGTTTGGAGAGGATGGAAGTGTGGCTGGAGGGGTAGTTCTGACCCTGTCTACACAGTAAGCATCTGAGCAGTTTTATTAATAAAATTACCCTTGCGCAGGTCACACCCCCCAGAAATTCCGATTCAATTGACGGGTTGGAGCCCAGCCATGGGCACTTTTAAACTCCCCTGGGTAATCCAAGTGAGCAGGCAGGATTGAGAACCCCGGGGCTAGGAGAATGAAATGGAGCTGCCAAGAAGAACAAGGGGCTAGTGAAGTTAGTCCCTGAACCCACAGTAGGAGGGACCAGCAGCGGAGTAACTTAGAAGCCGTGTGCCAGGCACTGTGCTACGGGCCAGGGATGAAGTCGTGAGTAAGGCTTGGAGTCTGCTGGGAAAGGGAGACATCGCTCAAATAATCCGTGTGCACGTGTGTGCATGCACGCACATGCAAACACACAAACAGGAGCAAATGCTCAGAAGGAAAGAACAAGGGGTTATGCAAGTCTTTACTTGGTCTAGAAGGTCATGGAAGGTTCCTGGAAAGATGCAGAGGGTGGAACGAATATTTCAGGCAGAGGGAACAGCCTGTGCCAAGGCCCAGAGCAGGACGGGAAGCCAGGCACATTCCTTTAAGGGACGGAAGGAGAAGGCCAGAACCCAAGGGGAAGGGACCAGCTGGGCTGCGATGAGGCTGGGGAGGTGGCAGGGAGCAGCTCCAGCAGGCCTCGGGAGTGACAGGAGCCAGCGAAGGGATTTTAGGCAGGAGACTGACATAATCAGGTCAATTTTTTTCCATTTTTCTCTTGCAATTTTTCAAATTAAGGTAAAATTCTAATAGCATAAAGTTTGCCACTTTAATCATTTTTAAATGTATAATTTAGTGGGTTTTTTTATATTCACAACATTGTATAAATAATTTCAGAATATTCCCATCACCCCCAAAAGAAACCCCGTACCTGTTAGCAATCACTCCCAATTCCCCTCTCCCCAGCCCCTGGCAACCACTAATCTTTCTGTCTCTATGGAATTGCAAATGCTGGGCATTTAACATAAATGGAAGCGTATCATATGAGGTCTTTTCTGTGTGGCTTCTCTCACTTAGTAATACGTTTTCAAGGTTCATCCATGTTGTAGCATGAATCGGTACTTCCTTCCTCTTTATGACCGTGTAATATCTCGTTGTGTGGATATACCATATTTTGTTTATCCATTCATCATTTGATGGACATTTGGGTCATTGTCACTTTTTGGCAATTATGAGTACTGCTGCTATGAACATTCCTGTACTAGTTTTTGTGGAAATATATGTTTTCAATTTTCTTGGCAATATACCTCAGATTTGAATTATCGGATCATATGGTAACTCTATGTTTAACTTTTTGAGGAACTGCCAAACTGTTTCCCACCAGCAATGCACGAGGGCTCCAATTTCTCCATATTCTTACCAACACTTGTTATTTTCCATCTCGTTTTTTATAAAGCCATCCTAGTGGGTGTAAAGTGGTATCTCATGTGGTTTTGATTTTCTTGTCTCTAATGACTAATGATGTTGAGCATTTTTCCATGTGCTTATTGCCATTTGTATATCATTTTTGGAAAAATGTCTACGCAAATCTTTTGCCCATTTTTTAATTGGGTTGTTTGTCTTTTTGTTATTGAGTTGTAAGAGTTCTTTATGTATTCTGGATACTAGACTCCTATCAGATACATAATTTGCAAATATCTGCTCCTGTTCTTAGGTTGTTTGTTCACTCTGTGGACAGTTTGTCCTTTGATGCACAAACATTTTTAATTTGTTGAAGTTCAAGTTATCTACTTTTTCTTTTGTTGTTTGTACTTACAGTGTCATATTTAAGAAACCGTTGCCTAATCCAAGATCACTAAGATTTACACTTCTGTTTCCTTGTAAGAGTTTTATGGTTTTAGCTCTTACAGTTAGCTCTTTGATCCACTTTGAGTTGATTTTTTATATGGCTGAGGTAGGGGTCCAAAGTTGTTCTTTTTCACATGGATAACCAATTATCCCAGCATATTTATTGAAAAGACTATTTTTCCCCACTGAATGAGCTTGGCGCCCTTGTCAAAAATCATAGGTGTATGGGATTGTTTCTTGATCTGTATGTCTGTCCTTACGCCAGTACCCCGTTGTTTTGATTACCTTTGCAGTAAGTTTTGAAATCGGGAATTGCGAGTCCTCCAGCTTTATTCTTTCTCAAGATTGTTCTTGGACACTTGGGGTCCCCTGCATTTGCATAGGAGTTTTAGGATCAGTTTGTCCATTTAGTCTAGAATAACAACCTCAATCACCTTCAGAGAAAGACCCAGAGTCCTCTGATCTCAGATTTGGGCTCTGGCATGACCTTAGAGAAACGGTTGTGGTCGTGCTCTTTGACGTTGCTTTCAGAATTGAAGCACCAGGTCCCAGCCAGTACATGGCTAACTGTCGGAGGTTACAGGTGATGGATCCAGACTGCCTGGGTTCAAATCCCAGTTCCGTCACTTACTATCTATATGATCTTGAGCAAAATACTTAATCGCTCTGTTTCCATCTCCTTGTGTGTAGGATGAGGGTAAATACTGTACCTAGCTCATAAGATTCTGTGAGGATAAAATAAGAGAGTGCATGTGCTTAGAACTGTGCCTGGCCTTCCAATCCCAGCAGGTCTGGGTCCGTTGCTCACCAATGACCACAGGAGACGGCCAGGCAGTGTCTTACCAATCAGGAGTGTCTGACCCTGTTCACTCTTCTCACAACTCTTTCCGCCCTGGACTTTTCATGACATCACATAGTGAATGATCAATAAATGTTAGCTATTACTTTCTTCTAGTGTCTCTTCTAAATAACAAGAAGAAAGTACTTCTGTAGTGTTTGTTCTATGCCAGGCACGGTTCTAAGAACTTTACATTATTTACTCAATCTTTACACCAATCATTTTGGAAGTCACTACTATAATATTACTCCATTTTACAGATGAGATAACTAAGGTACACAAAGTCACCCAGCTAAGAAACCCCAAAGCCAGGACTCAAATGCCGGCAATCTGGCCCCAGAGCCAGTGTTATAATATCTGCCCAAGGCAGGACTCTAATCCAAGTTGGGGGCATATGGCAGGAACTGCCAGACTCTCTCGTCAGTCTCAAATCAAGCATGAGCTGCCTCCTCTGTTTCTCAGACTCTCTGCCCATGGCTTGGACACTCCGCAGCTGTCGGTGCCCTCTCTGGGACAGCACTGTGTTCTTCCCAAGACTTCATGCTCCCTGGCTGCTCTAAGCAAGCAGGAGTCACTCCATAAAGTGGGGGACCACTTACCTAGCTGAGCTAAGCCCTAAAACTGTGTCCCCAGGAATTACAGAAAGAGGAAGGGGAGAAGGAGAAGAAAGAGAAGTAAGGGGAGGGGGAAGACGACCATGTCAAAATAATCACAGACACCCAGGACAGACAACCAAATTGTGCAAAGTCCCTTGAAGTAAATCCCCAGGGGATGTTATTTCCTGGCACATGGTTGATTTGAGATTGCTAGGATGAATTTGGGGCTCCTCTGATATCTACCCCAAATTCAGGGCAGAGTTATTAATATTAGACATTGAGAGGGACCAGAGAACACAGGATTAGAAACAGTACCCAACCTTTAGAAGCAAAGGTTTCATCACAATAGAAAAAAATGCAAGGATTCCAGGCGCCTTCTCACGGCTCAGCATTTCCTTCCATCCGTGCCAGACACCCCACCCCAAGGACTCTGGTTGTACCTCTCCTGGCAAACACAGGTGAGGGCTGCTTCTTGCTGTGTGTCAGTGACAGCCCTTCTATGCTGAAGCACATGGCGGCTAAGTGTGGAAGGCGCCGCAGACCCAGTGACTTCCATCGCTACCCCAGGACTGTGACTCACTTTCTCCTCTGTCTTCATTCACCAAAACCTCCCAAGTTGCTTTTCTCTTTTTTTCTTTCTTTAAAAAAGAAAACAACAAAACAATTTTGTCCTTTCAGCAAGCAACGTGGGGGGACCTGCCAAGTTGACAGCAATTCGTGGTACTAATAAAGTGTCAATTAAGATTGATTGTGCTGCCAGAGCTCTGGGAGGTTGGTGGTTTATGCTAATGTTTTAAAAGTCTATTTCATATGCCTTTATGTTGAGTCGTTTCATTAGGTTTATTAAGAGCCCGATTGATACATTTCTTGTTGACTCCAAATATTCCTGAGGTGATTAATTCTGAACAATGGGGTTAATTAGTCTGCAGACTTTGGAACACTTCTTCAGGCAGGAGCTTAAGAAACTGGCTTCCAGGGAATGTAATCTCCAAAGGAATTACATTCCTTTCTTCTAAAGGAATGGGGAAAAAATTCTCCCCAGGGAAGAAAGGATGGCTGTGATCTCACGGAGAGTTAAATGAGTGTTAAACTCTAACGGGTCTCTGTGGGTTTTTTTTTTTCCACTGTCCCCTTTCTTTACTTTCTGACTAGTAGGCAAACAGCTTGAATTTGGGATGTGGGTGTGTCTGGGGACAGGACACATGGTCCCACAGGAAGAGACTAGTCTGCAGAACAGAAAATGGGGATCCTTTTTCCTGCCCCCTAAATGGATGTGTTCCCCCTCCCCCTCAGCAGAGCCTTTAGCCTCTTGGGGCCTCATTCCTCCATCCACAAAATGGGGACAATGACACCCGCCCTCCCCCACCACCCCAAGCTTCTGTGAGGGTGCGATGAGATCACACACGTGTGAAAGCCCTTTGAGAATAAAACCGTTTTCTTTTCTTTTTTAACCTTTGAGAGGTTAAAAAAAAAAAAAAAGGGCCCCATTTTAGAAGTGGGCTTTTTTAAACTCTTTTTTTATATTATTATTCCCTCATGAAAGGGTTTCTTCTTGTAGCTGGGATTTTTCATCTCGTGTTAAAGAGAGAGAGAGAGGGAGAGAGAGTTTTAAAAATAGCTATTTTAATGAAAAGAACAGCTCCCCTGAAGAACTGGGCAGCCCTTTCTGCAGGTTTTGCTGCCGAAACTCACGGTCCAAATTGATTTTTTTTCTCCCCCTCCTCTTCTTTAAAGGTAAGTGATGAAATACTGTGGGTTTGAAAGGGCTGACATTTTGGGTAGCAATTAAACTCAGGCCCATCTAGCGGCCGGCGGCGGCGGCGGGCGGCTGCTACGGCGCAGGGAGGCAGAGGATTACGCGGTGGGCAGAGCCGGCTCTCAGAAGAGCTCGGGCCACTGTCTGCAGCCAGGTAATTAGATTTAACAAGCTGGCCTGTCCCCCCGCTTCCCCCACCCACGTGGGGCAGGGCAGCTGGGCCCTGGGGACCCGCCTCGCACCCCTTCGCAGCGGGGGTTGGCAGGCAAGTCAAGGACCCTAATCACCGCAGTGATGGACGTGGGAGAGACTGATGCCGAGCTGCTAACGACCGTCCCAGAGGTGATAGTTAGGAATTCACGGCAAATGGAGACGGCAGGGCCCGCTGGATGCTGTATCTTTAGAAGCAGCCGAAGGGCGAGGCGCTTCGAATACTTACGACCGGGAACGGGTAGGGGAGGGACGGGGCCGGGGCATGGGTGAGGGCCCTGCCCTCACCGTGTACCCTCGGAAACACAGCTCTAACAAGTCACACCTGCAGCGTGTTCTTCTCAGGAAAACCATTCCCCAAACTCCTCTCCAGGGGGACTTTGTGGTCTCCCCGTGGAGCCCTGAGCACCAGGCTGGCTGGGAGGGAATCACCTGTGGGCGGTGGGTTTCACAGAGCCTGAGGTGGGCTGGGCACCTTTCTTTTGTTCCACTCTCCAGGTGACTCCAGCCAGGCAGCCAGGCCTGGGAACCTTCCATCTAGGGACAGGCCATCGCTTCAGCCCAGTGTCCAGACTCAAGGTGGGCACAACACCTGTGTCACTGGCCAAAAGTGCTCATTTTCATCCGGGGGCAACGAGACACAAGGGAGCGGCAATCCACTCTGTCACTCAGCTACACGCCCCGCCGAAAGGGCACCAGTGATCTCCCAGGGCAGCAGCATCAAGTTCAGTGCCTTCGCCGAGCACCCAAGGCCTCTGAAATCGGAGGAATTTGGAGCCACAGTCCCAGCTCTGAGCTGCCCCTAATTCGCTCTGGAGTGCTAATGGCCCTGCCCTCTCTGAATCTCAGTTTGCCCATCTGTGAAAAGGATGGGTTGGCCAAGTTGAGCTCCCCAGCCTGAGATGCTACAGGTTCTGCAGATCAGCTCTCCTGGCGGACCTCTCATGCGTCAACCCATCTACCGAACTCCCACCACTAGGCAGCACCACCTTGGCCTGCCAGCCTCCACATGAGCCTCTGACCTCACCTGAACTACCTCCATCTCTGCTTGTTGAAACCTTGACTGTCCTCCAGGGCCCAGTCGGAAGCCCTGCCCTGCCCCGGGCACCTGATTCGGCCATCTTCCTGCACGTCGCGGCGATGACTGGTGAGAATCGTGTCTATGATGAAATGGCAATCGCTGAGCACCCGGCTCTCCGGGGCTCCTTCTCGGCCATGGAGTCACTTGTGCTGCAGGCATCCAGTGCACAGCGGGACACTGAGCTCCCCGAGGTGAAAGGACTTGCCCAAGGTCATGCAGTCATGAATGGTCAGATGTCTGACTCCAAGTCCAGGAATCCCCTCCCACTGCCCAGATGGTTCTAGACGTTATTAACTGGTCGGCTTAGGGGTCTTCACAGACTGCGACCCCCTAACAGACATGCACACACACTCGACGCGTGCTGCTCAAGTCCTCCCTCCCAGGCACTCTTTAATCGCCAGACTTTGTCTCAGGTCTCTGAATGGCATTAAGACCCCCTTGTCACTTGAGAGGCATGAGGGACAAAGAGATGTCTGGGTGACAAAGGTGGGTGATCACCGACCCCACCAGCACCAGCAGTTTTCCGGAGAATAAGTCCCCCTGAACATGCCTGGATTCCAGCCAGGACAGGAAGAGGGGTGGGAATCTCACGTGCAGCGCAGAGCAGGGGCCAGGCTGGAATGAGGGGGTTGAGGCGAGGAGGGGCAGGGGGGGCCCAGGGAGCAAGGAGGGGCCCACGCAGACTCAGCCCCTGCCATGTGCAGGGTCCCCTGCAGATGTGCCCCCTTCGTGCTCTTCACATAGGGGAAGAGAAGGGGACGAAAACTCTCCATTCTCTTGGCATCTTGTCTCCCCACTGCTCCCTGCCTTGGTGGGGACGACAGATCCAGCGGGAATGGGGACCCCGTTTCAGAGGACTCCCGGAGACGGGGTGGGAGTGAATGAAGTGGGGCTGCCGGACAGCCTCTAAAACAAAGGCATTAACATTGGAGGAATCAGAGATGGACGGCTTCAGTTCCGCCCAGCCCATCGGCATTTGTTCCGTGAATTCTTCTCTCACTTCAAGCACTTTAAAGGTTATTTCTCATTTTCTTATTTCCTCCTAAGATCCAGTCAATGATGTGGGAGTCTAATCACTGTTCTCTCAACTTCTCTCTATCACCTGGGCAGGGGCAGTGCACCAACACTTAGAAATCACTTACGCTTTTGCTTTACAGCCAGGTCTTGCTCAATCACAAGAAGCCGCGAAACGCAATCCTAGCAAGGGCCCAGCACTGTTGAACTAGAAATATCCCGACTGACTCCAGAGGGAATGAATCATCTGATGGGAGAAGGAACTCAGGTGTGGACCGACCCCTCGAGGCTGCCCCCAGGGGACAGACCTGCGGTTGTCCAGTTCTGCACAAACCTAGAGAGTGAGTGCGGAGAAGGAGGGCCTTAGGGGGCCCAACCGTGGCCGCATGTCCAAGCCACAGTCCCCACGACTCTATCAACAATCAAGGTGATACTTTGATCTCCATCTGCCCAACTCCTGTGCTATTGTTCAGTTGGTTCCAAACCAGCTTAAGGGGCAGAGTATAATTAATTATCACCCCAACGCTAAAATAAATAAATCCCACTCTCTTATTTCCTCGTCCACTCAAGGTGAGATAATAACAAACATAACTTGGAGAAATATCTGTCCTGATGAGTGTGGGTGGGATAAACCGGCAGAGAGTTTAGATAGGAAACGGGGTGGCAGGGGTGGGGATGAGATAAGATGGGAATATGAAGGGGCGGGATGATATTGGAATGGGGTGGATGGATGGATGGATGGGATGAGATGGGGGGATCCAGCCAAATAGCAGAGAGGCTCTTCCGTGCAAAGCTGGGTTCTCTTCTCAGCTCTACCCTCAAAGCCCACATCCCCGTCCAGCCTGGCTGCAACCAGACGGCCCCTTCCCCAATGGCTCAGCAGGTGCCAGAGCCAGGCGAGAGGGAAGGAAGCGGATGGCTCTTCGGGAGGCTGGCACCGGTCCCAAGCAATCTGTTCCCAACTTCCTCCCGCGTGGGTGGTGGCGGCACATCCCCAGCCGGCCTCCGCGCCTCTCACCAGCCATCAACGCGCCCTCACTCTCTCCTTGTGTGTGTTGTCAAATCTTCCCAATATAGCAGCCTGGAGTCTGTCAACAGTTCTGTTCCGTGCCCACTTCCCCTCCCCAAAGGATGCCACGTCTGCTGTCCCCCACCCCGCAGTGGGCGCGTCTCTCATCATGCCTCACCCTCGGCACTGGCAAGTGGAGACCCTCTGCCATCGCCCGGGAGGAAGTTTGCTTGGAGAAGCCATTCCAGCTTCCATGGTCTGGGTTACCTGGCACAGGATGGGACCTGTGCCAGGACACACTTGAGTGCCATTAAGGAAGAGGAATCCAGGGGACTTGAAGATGGATTGGATGTGGGGGAGAGGGGCAGCGGAAGTTGAAGGTGATGCTCAGATTTCCGACTTGAAGGATTTGGGGAAGGTGCCATTCACTGAGCTGGCAGACCCTAGAGGAGGAGAAGTTTAGGGGATGGAGAAAGAGCTGACAGGTTGAGATCTCAGGAGTCTGAGAGGTCTGTGGGCTCTCTGATGGGGACACCCCAGATGCAGACGCAGATGCAGGTGCAGGCTGGAAGCTCAGGAGGTAGGTCTGGGTGTGCAGAAGGTGCCAGAAGGTGGAAAGCAATCATCCGCAGGAAAAGTCGTACACACCCATGTGCTCCCATGGCATTCAGCAGCGGGAAATTATCAGTGCAGCAGCCCCAAGGACTCACTCTGCAGAATTCTCCTGTGCACCCTGCAGGGGGCTGCCAGGCCTGGGCCCCAGGGCTGCCTTCTGGACGGGCCTCCATGCACTGAGGTCTGTGCCTGGGCTGCGTCAGCTGCCTTCTGTCTCCCTGCTCCGGCTGTCTCTGCTCCGCCCTCCAGAGAACACAGAGTGTCCTGGTTTGGGCACCAGGAGTCCTGGGGCCCAGTCCCAGCTCTGCCAACTGACTTTGGGACTTCCAAACAAGTCACTTTCTTTCTCTCAGCCTCAGTATCCTCAACTGTAAAATGGAACCAAGACAAGCAGGGCAAACAGGGTAGTGTGTGCAAATGCTTTACACATATAAGGAAGCTGGGCTAAAACTCCCAAACCTCTGGCCGTTCCTGTCTCCCCGCCCTCCCCACCCCCGCAGCCAGATGTGTGTGGCACCCTCTCCCCCATCCTTTGTTGCCTCCTCCTCCTCCAGGGGCTCCAGGACACTGCTCAGGTCTCCTAAAGCTTCCATAGCCACCTTTGATTCGCCAGATAACCCCACAGGTCAGAAGACACCACTAATAATGTTCAAATGGTGACATTTATTACAGCACCAAGCAGCCCCTGCTCGGCTTTCAGGGCTACGGGGAAATGTCAGGCACAGAGTGAATCACTCTATAGGATGCATCTCAGGCAGAACATTTGCAACGATCTCTTATTTGCTGATCCTAATTGAGGCCTCGCTGGGGTGCTCAGTCCCCTCCTCTCCTCTCCTGCCCTGTAGCTCAGACACTCTTTCATGACGACCCTTCCTCAGGCACACCTGAGGCTCCGTCCTCCCCAGGGCAGCAGGAGAGGTGAACTTAAGATGGAAAGGCAATCTGTGCTCCTCCTGGGACGCGATCCCTTCATTTCAGGGAGGTGGGGGTAGGGGAGGTTGCTGCCCTGATCCCCGAAAGTCAGCTCACAATCTGAGAACAGGCTGGTGTCCCGGGCCAGAGGGAAGGTGTAAGGGGCCACCGTGGGCTGTGGAGATGTGCGCCGCTGTGCCTGCTCAGTCCCCGCCTGCTCCCCAGTAAGGCAGAGCCCTTCCTCCGCAGAGGGCTCCTTCCCCCACACCAACCCGCGGTCCTGGCTGCCAGCCAGGGGATGCCACCCCCTGCCACATGAGGAGAGCACGACTACACCCAGACTACGACAGGTCCTCCCCTGAGATTCATCCAGTCAGAACCAGGGGGACAATCAATCCGGGAACATCTGAGCCAAGACCTGCTGGAAGCCCTGGTTCGGGTCCCCGGAAGTGTCAGCGGGAGGAAGGCGTAAGGCCCTCTCTCAGAGAGAGCGGAGACGGCCCTCATGGCTTCTGAGTTCCTGGTTAGTTGTCCCAGAAACCCAGGCTCTGTGAGACAATAAATTCTTCTTTTTGCCTCACCTGGTTCAAATTGAGTCTCTGTCACTTGCAACCAGTGTCCTGTTACACTGTTAGGGATGTGTTCTCTCCGCCAGCCTTCTGGAGACAATTCCCACATCTTTGCAGGCCAGCCAGAGGGTGTGGCCTGGAGATTTGTGACAGAGCAGACCCAGTGACCACACCGGTCCACCCGGGGCCCTTCGCCCCAGGGCGCAGCCCGGCCCGCCCCCGCTGCCGGCCCCTGCCGGCTCGTACTCTGCTGCCCCCCGCTGGCCACAGGCGGTCAGTGCACTCATCTCCCAGGAGCCGGGATGGGGCGGGGCGGGAATTCGGGAGCAGAAGAAGCCACCGGTCTGAGCAGAGGCCGGCTCTCACAGCTCCAGTCCCAACAGGAAATTTACCTCTGCAAATGGGAGCATAAAAAACTCTTCACTATTGCACGCGAGTTAAGAATACCTGTCTTCCTAGGGGCGAGAATACCAGTATTAATATTTTACAAGGAGAGCTGTAGATGCAGATATTTTTTTCCAAGTGAAAACTCTAGACGGGTTTCCCAGGAGGCTGAAATAGTGAGCTAGAAGGACAGAGCCCTGAAGAGGGAGCCTGAGGAGTTCAGTAGAGAAACTGAGTCAACAAGAGAAACTGTGGGACACCATAGTCATTCTGGGTGCAAGAGAGCCCTCGAGGAAGTGGGATTGAGCCCAAAAGAGCAGCGCGACCTCTCTGGGCCCAACTTCCCACCAGTGCTGAGGGAGGAAAGAGTCCTGTGTTTACAGTTTACCCGATGCTTTAGCGCAATATTACGTACATGGATGAGCTGGCTACTGTTGTCTTGAAAGTTTTTTCTCATAAGGAAATGGGGACTCTGAGAGATGTAGTGGCTTGGCTGAGGCCACCTCTTTATAAACAGCAGAGCTTGGACTCAAGCCCGAGTCCACATCCAAGTCTGGGTCTGTCTCTGCTAAGTGAGACCACTCCACGTGGACAGGGCTGTCCTGTGCACTGATGGGGCACGCACGGTGAAAGCACAGGCTTCTCCCAGGTCGAGGAACTGAGGTTCAAAATCTGGCCCTGCTGCTTACAAGCTGCATGTCTTTGGCCAAGTTACTTAACCACCCGAGCCTCCTGCAGGGGCGTGTCTCATGGGTTGTTTCAAACACCAAAGGGTAGCGTAAGAGCATCCCCTGAGGCAGGGTGTGACCTTTATGAGATACAATCACAATGGTCACAAAACTTGGCACGTGCATATCTCAAATGAATTCTCATAATGTTCAGTCCGAGTTTGTGTTTTCCTGGTAAAACCAAATCCAGCCCCGTCTCATCGTTTCAACCACTGGAGAGACGACCCCATGGACACCTTGTCTCTAAAGCAAGTCGATTGCTTTAGTCCTTATTTACAAGTGAGAAGCTGAGGCTCAGAGAAGGTAAGTCATTTCTTCAAGGTCACACTGCCAATACATGGTAGAACCAGGATATGAACGCAGGTTTGTCTGACTCCGAAGCCTCACTCTTTCAACAACTCT
>RJWJ010015541.1:0-35985 GCA_004363605.1 Indri indri
AGTGGTAAATCAAGACAACTGCATCCTATGCTAGAAGGTTCTCAAGCAGCGGGATCCAGGAAGAAGGTTATTGCAGGGGGAAGTGGCAGTAGCCACTGCATACACTAACCCGACTTTCCCAGGAGATGAAGCCAAGAATGACCTCTCCAAAGTGAGACCTCAAAAGAGACCTAGAAGGGTTCAAGGAATAAATGATAAAAACAGTAGAAACAGATGAGAAATGACATGGCCAAACTCAGGAAATATGAGAAAAAGCACATCAAAACCCTCACAGAAGTCACTATCTTTGGAAGCTGATTTTGGAACCATGAAGGGAAGAATTGCTGACAAATAGTTAAGGACACAAAGGTAGGCTTGAGGCAAGTGATTAAAATTAAATCATAATAATAAAAGGCAAGAATGAAAAGGGATTCAAGATAAAATGATAGCAATGGAATAACATAATAAAAGCGGATTTGACATAACTTATCCTGTTGAGTATACATGTAATTGATCATCTACATCACACTAAAGAAATGAAAAAAAATGATAAAAGATATATTTAATGATGTATTTCAAGAATGTTTTCCTAAAATAAAATAATATGTGAATGTACAGTTGTGAAACTTTAAAAAGGATTAGAGATAAAATAATAGCTCTGGAAAACAAAAGAGATTAAACGTAACACAGTCTAAAACAAGGACCCAACGACACAAATAAAATAGAAAAAAAAATTCAAAGATATTGTTTAAGAGAGAGCATAATGTACCCCGGGAAAATCTGATAGAAATTAATCAACATGGAGACATATTTTTGCATAGTTCTCAAATTGCAAAGAAAAAGTAAGACTCTCGTGACAATCCAGTTAAGTCACCTATAAGAAGAAAAACTGGTTTCAGACTTTACGTCAGTGATAATTCAGTACCAGAAGACAGTGGGGCAATGTGTAAAACACCCTCAGGGAAAGAAAATGTGACACCTAAAATTTATAGCCAGTCATATTATCATTCAGATATAAAGGCAACAGACAGATATTTTCCTATTATGCAAGAACTCAAGAAATGCAGTTCTTCTCTACTGGATTTGAAAGTGTCTCTTCATTTGGACACTTGGGTAGGGACAGTCTGGATGTTTTATATAAGTTTTAACATATATATGACTGTTCCTACCAGACAAAGATGGGGCTGTTGACAGGGCTGGCTATCTCCATCAAGACGGACAAAGGATCAAAGCACAGATATGGCTGCAGTTGTGGTTAGCGGCATCTTGCACTAGCCACATACCGTGTGTTTTGCTGCCTTTCTTGGTGTTGGCTAGTTTAGTAGGTCAATTTATTGCTAATCACCAAGTCTCTACTTCCTGCTGCTGAGATGGGCAGCTGGCCACAGCTGGTTGTGGAACATTAGGCTATGCCCCAAGCCCAACCTCAACATCCTTCTTTTTATTCATCCTGATCAAAACCCACCTCATTCTGCTTCATGCTTTCAGGCTAGGCATCCCGAATCCTTGCCACATTCATCTAATCATTTAGCAAATACTGTGCTGAGCAGAGAACACGGCAATGAAAAAGAGACGCCATCCCTGATATCACAAAGATGCAGGAGAGAGAGAGAGGGAGAGAGAGGTGTTAATGAAGTAATTGCACACTTATTTAATTAACTAATATCATGATAATAAATGAATTGAAAACCAAAGTCAAGGTGTTGTGGGGATACATAGAAGGAGACCATCCAAGTACTCAGGAGGGTCAGGAGAACTTCCCAGGAGGAAGAGACAGTGATTTTAAGGCTGGAAGGATGGAAAGATGGATGAGGTTGGTCCTCTAAAGAATTCTGGGAGTATCTTGCTGGGACAGGGCAACAGGTGTAAATCTCTTGAGTTGAACAGGGGCATAGCCAATCTGAGCACCTAAAAGATCAGTGGACTACAGTGTGGAGAGGATGTTGGTGGTGAGGATCCTCTACTTCAGAGGATGCTAAAGAAGGAGATGGCATCAGACCACGCATGGACTTGAGTGTCTTGGTGAGGAGTTGGCATCAATGTCTTGGGAAATTACAGGCATTTCTGTGGGATAAGAAAACAAGATGAGTCTGGGACTCCTCAACTGAGTTACTGCAGCAGCCTTCTGGCTGGCCTCTCGACCTCCATTCTCTCCCCAGGGGCCAGTCCAACAAATAATCCTCAACAAATTACGCTACTGCTCAGAACGGGTCAGGGGCTCCATGTTGCCAAGAGAATAGCATCTAGACCCCCTCTGTAATAATCAAGATTTTCCTTGACCCAGTCAGCCTTTCTCACCTGCTTTACTTTTCTCCCCAAGGCCCATGGTTCACTCCAGCCAGACATACACATTTACTAAGCACAGTCTAGCTTTTCTCATAATTGTCTTTGCTGAGTTGCCAGAAAGCTTCCCTTTTCTCTGAGTTTCAAAACCTTTGGCGTGGGTCAAGACATAATAGCAGACAGAAGAAAGATCACGGGCTTCGGAATTGTGCAGAAACTGATTCAAATTATGTCTTGCTACTTACTAGCTGCGTAACGCTTGGCAAGACCCTTAATCTCACCATGCTTACATTTCTCCGCATTATTAAAAGGGGGGAAGGCTCTGTTTGATCCTACCCAAAGGGAGATAATAACAGTACCAACCTTCACTGGGTGGTTGTAAGGATTTAAGTAAATAATGAATAAAGAATGCCTGGCAAGCACTTAGCCCAGTGCCTGGCATATAGTAAACAATACCTGCTGCTCTATTATTATTGACACCTTTTTTTTTGGACATGTGTGATAAGATGTCTAGTCATGCTGGGGTTGCACACTCTCATTTTAGAAAGAGCTGGCTGCCTGCCTGGCTCACCAGATCTCCCTCCTCCTCCTCCTCCTGGCACCCTAGCGATGGCCAAGGCTGAGCTCACATCTGCCATGTGGATCACTGAGGTCTGTTTCTCTCCCAGACGTTTTCAGAGAGTTTCTTCCTCCAAGGAGGGAAATTGTTATGCATGTTGCTCTGTTCCATGTATGTCTTTCTTGGTGACCCACTCATTCCATAGGCATGAATCATCGATGACTTCAAGTAACCCAGAATATTCTTCATGTGTAACATACAGCTGTGAAGGATGCATGTGTCAGGGAAATGCATACAGGGCAGGCACAGATGGAAAACACAGCCTTCAATGTTGCCTGGGACTGTGGGCCACCCTGGAGGTTTGCCAGAATCTTCCATAACATGGGCTCTTTCCAGACTCCAGAGCAGTGGGTCTTCACGTCAGTTTCCTATAATGGACCCCTTTGAAAAAGTGATAGAAAATCTGAGATATTGGCCATCTCCATAAATTAGCCAATAAGATCTGACTAATCAGAATGGACACGCACTGTAAACAACTGGCACATTTATATTAGTTCATGACGACTGAGTACCAATCCTTCATTTTCCAAGCAATACTATGGGATTCAGGGACCCCTACTCCCAACATACTAATTTTAATAACAAATATTATTTTATAAGTACATGCTCTCTGTCAGCCCCCAGCAATGTCCTGGTGTCATGGCAGTGGATACTACCGACTTTGCTCTGCAAATTTACTGAGGTCTAGGAGGCAGACGTTAGACCAGTAATTACACCAGTTCCGACGTAATTAGAGTTGTGGTAAGTTTGTTGAATACGAGAAGGGGCTACACGCACAAATCGCAGACAGATCTGACCCAGTTTAGACATGGTGGGTGGAGGCGAGCAGACCAAGGGAAAGTCACGTAAAGGAGCTACGTGGAAGATCAACCCAGAAAGACGAGGAGGGGTTAGGCAGCTGAGAGACTATTGTCAGGGAGGACTTGCAGATGGGAGGAGCAGAGATAATGCTGGTGAGTCCAGGGCACAGAGGAAAAGACAGTGTGGGAGATGGGGCTGGGGACATGGGCAGAGCAGACCTTCCACAGCCAAGAAGGCCACACAGAGGGGTGTGGGACTTACCAAAGATAAAGCACAGTTACCAGCAAGAAAAGGTCTGACCTCATAGGCAATTCTTTGTCACTGTTGACTCCCTGGGCCACATGCAACTGACATAACCCACAATTAACTTACCAAAAATATAGCTGAGGTCAGAGACCTACTTTCCCAGTCCCAGATGATCCATCCATCTACCCATCTACCCACCCCTCCACCCACCCACCAATCTATCCATCCATCCAGGCATCCATCCATCTACCAATCTGTTCACTAGTTTATCCATCCAGCCATCAACCCATCCAGCCATCCAATCATCCGTCCATCTGTCCATCCAGTCATCCATCCATCTACCAATGTGTTCACTAATTTATCCATCCATCCATCAACCCATCCAGCCATCCAATCATCCATCCATCTGTCCATCCAGTCACCCATCCATCCATCTACCTACCCACCCACCCACCAATCTATCCAGCTATCCAGTCGTCCATCCATCTACCACCTCATTCACCAGTTTATCCATCCATCTATCCATCCATCCACCCATCCAGTCCTCCATCCATGCATTCATTTATTTATGCATTCACCAAGTATTTAGTCAACTCTTCAGTAGCACTGTTGTGTTGGATGCTGAGGTAATATGGCGAATAGTACACCACCCCTACATTCAAAAAGTTTGCAGTCAAATAAGAGAGACAATTAAATGGGAAATGATAATAGAGGGGACTCTGGGCTGGGCTGGGGTGAGCATTAAATACAAACAGAGCACAAAGGAGTGGGACACATCTTGGAGAAGACTTTCTGGAAATGAAGTCTAAGCTGAGAAATGAACAGTGAAGAGGGATGGGGCCAAAACGTTTCAGGGTGACTGGGTCAGAGGTTGGGATGGGGTCGAGTCACAAGAGATGGGAATGGAGAGGTAAGTAGGGACCAGGTCGTGGGCTTTCCACAAAGGTCAGTATATAACCACCAAAGGTTTTGTTTCATTTTACTTTGATATTTTTGCTTTGTTATTATTTTTGTTTGTATTTATTCATTTTATTGATTGGTCGGTTGGTTGATTTTTAGCAGAGGAGGTACATAAGCAAGGAGAAATATAGTTTGATAAATTCTGTACTTGGACAGAGGCAATGTGATAAATATATGAAAACACATTTTTCAGGAGCCATAGAGATGATGGAATAAAAGAAATAACACAGATTGAGCACCTACTGTGTGTAAGGCACTTAATGTTAATGGGCTGCCTTTAATTTCATGCTCCCTCTGAGAAGAAAAGGTGTTTTTAAGGATCTGAGTGGAAAACCAGGGCCCGACAGGCTGAGTCTGTTTGAAAAGAACACACAGCTTGCAATGTGTGCAGCTCAGGTGGAAGCCCAGATCTCTCTGGTTACCACCAGACATGCCTTTCCGTGACAGCACACTACCGTGACACCACAGCATGCTACGGACCCATAACAGCATACTACCACCCGTGACAGCATGCTACTGCCCTGGTTTTCCCCAAAGTGGTCATTTCCAGTTGGGTGGACTAGTGATTTCCAAGACCGACTTGAGGACACCCAAATTATCCAATTATTCCAGGGGAGGATGTAAAGTTGCCAAATATCTCTCAAAGCAACTTAGTCTTAAGTAGTTTGAATTGGGAGGTGGGGATGAAGTCTTACATATAAAGTATCCGAAATGCATGGAGTGTTTATAGTGCATCAAGCCCTATGCCAAATGCTTTATCTTCCTTATTAGTAAGGTACTGCAATGATCCCCATTTTAATGAAAGAGACATAGAGCCTTAGATAAAGCAACTCACCCATAGCTGCACTAAGTATCAGAGTCTGGATTTGAACCCAGGTTGTCTAACCCCAGAGCCCCCCCCTTAACCATGTGACTGTATTACATATACAGATACTTATGACAACACACCATACAAGCTTCCCTTCCACTCAAAAGGAACTCGCAGTGGTGAAGTGGAGGCTGTTTGTAAAACTGAGCAATGCAGATAGAACCTCAGAAGGGATTGGGAACCAGTGGAGTCGTTGGTGAAGACTCCACGTATCCTAGAAGACAGCCGTGGCCAAGAACCTCAGAACCACAGCTGCACCAGCGGTTGACCTTCCCTTTAGCGGCCGCTCCCTTGCTTGTCTTTACAGAGGACGGAGCTTCCCTTTCTGCTAAAACGATTTTCCTTTAATCTTTTCTGCAGAAGAAAACCCAGAACAAGCTTTATGGGGCTCACTGCAATTTGCTGTGAATTTTCTGTGAGCGTGAAGAGCTCCAGCGTTATGCCAAATGACAGATCCGCCTGTCCTCTTTTCTTCTCCCCCTTTCTTTCTTTTTCTCTCTCTCCCTCTTTTTTCCCCCTTGTGTGCAGTTTATGTAGAACATCTGGTTTTAAAAGTGTCGCAATTTTAAAACATATTATAATGCTCATGGGATCCGAATATCAACAGCTGTCTATTGCGGTGAACCGCGCGTCTGGAAAACATTCCTTGAAACTGAGTTCTTAAATAAACAGAAAGTATCTATAGCACATGATGCTGAGCAACTTCCATTTGTAAACTGAATATTTAGACCAGATGAGGCACAAAGGATGGCTTTCTTGGTCCGACTGTCAAAGTAGGAGGAGTTTCTTAATTTTTTTTTTTTTTTCAGCCCTGAATTTCTCTGGAGGTGCCGGATCCTTTGATCCAAGTCCAGCACCTGGGGGCCCTCACTCAAACACTTCTCTTTGTCTTCTTCCTCCCCCATTTCTTCCAGGTCCTGTTGCTTTTGACTCACTCCTCCATCATTTTCCTATCACTGGCATACAGTTCATGGAAGTCCGCCCCCCACCCTCTATGTCAAGGTTTCAGAAAACTGAATGATACTTGATTTTAGTCTAAGAGCTTCTCCTTTCTCTCTGGCTCCTAAAATCTCCTGGAGATGATTCTATATCCACACATAGACATGTGGATGTGTGTGCGTGTGCGTGTGAATTTCCAATATTTAGTATTTATTTGGACCAGGCATGATTCTGAGCCCTTTCCATGCATTAAATGCAATTATTCCCTAAATAACTCATGATGTAAGTACTATTATTATTCCTGGCTTATAGTTGGGCAAACAAGGACGCAGAGGGGTTGAATGGCTTCGCCAAAACCACACAGCATGCACATGGTAGTAGACTCATATCCTATATAGTTTAGGCCAGGGACCGTTTTCCCCTGGAACGATTGAGGTTCTATTTGGGGTGTTAGGAAAGGTAGGGTCCATGTCTTTGGTAAATCCAGTCAAGATATATAATTCTGCAAGTACAACTATCATTATGGGCTCAGTGGTGCAGGCTTTTTGAAGAGTTCTTAACAAAGTTATTCACTTTTCTTTTACTGAGTTATTTGGATGGTACAAAAAGCTCCAGGTCAGTGTCATTTGGTCATAGGATTGGCTCATGGACAGCTGAGAAAAAAACCCTGTGTGAGTTACCTAGATGTGAACATGAATACTTAATTCCTTGGCCTCTCCCCTTTAATGGCTTTTCAATGAAATGAGGCAGGAGAGAGAGGGCAAAATAATGATTTTTTTTTTTTTTGCCTTTAAAATGAACTTCATAGATATCTACCACAGTTCAGCTAAAAAAAAAAAAGTGTGTGGGGTGGGGGTTATAATTCTAAGTACATTATGTTCTGCACACTATTAAGCTTTATTTAGAGTGTATATTGCTTATTCCATTTCTCTGTAGTGAACATGGTGCCTGAATAAGGGAAGGAGATGTGACCAGTTCTTAAATATTCCCTTTTAGTCCTATTTATCATTAATTCCAAGGGGTCATCGGTAGAGCTCCCCCACTGCACCTGGATTAGTATCTAAAGTGTCTCTGGGCTACCCTTCAGCATTTGATTTCCTTGACCTAAAGTTTTGTGTTGTGGCCTCAATAAATATATAGATCTGACTCGCACAATGTTTTCCCCTGTGGGGTACAAGGCAAATTGTGGATAAATGGCTCAGAATATTCGAACTGGACTTACACATCTCTGCTTAGGGAAACATGGCACCTTGATGTGAATTCTGCAGAGGAAAGGCTCTCGCCTACCTCCCCAGTGTAAAGTCAAAATCTACATTTAAATGGAGACATCTCAGGCAGTACTGAAAGCTAGGAAACATAAACCCTACTGTGACTTAACTGGAAATAAGCTCTGATAAGTTTTTTTCTTTTTTCTTTTTTTTTAAAAAAATGGAACAAGAGAACAAAATGGCATATTAAATAGTAGTCCATGAATTTCTGTTGGAAAAGTGGAAAACCACACTAAACAAAAACTAAAGGACATCGACTTGGAAAAATTCCGATGAACAGAATGTTTTCTAACAGAAGAATATTTAACTGTAATAAGGCCATCTTCAAGGTACAAATAGGATGGGCTTATCTTTGTATTAAAACAACAACAAAAAGAAAACAAGGGCAGATATTAGGGTGTTTTTTATGCTCGTATTTCTAAATCTCATAAAATATTAGTAGCTGTGTCAGCTATAAAAATTAATGGCTCCGGATTCTTTTGTGTTACCCTCTTCAATTTCATTTTATCACTATTCTGGTTTTTTTTCTTTCTTTCTTTCTCTCTCTCAATTTTAGTCTTTCTATCTTCCTAAGTTGTTTGGGGTTCCAGTGTTTATGAGCTTTATAAGCTTGATAAGGCTTGTAGAGAAAGATTTCTAACAAAAAGGGTTGAACAAAAGCTTCTCGGATTCCTTCACATTGGTGTTTCTATGGTACAGTTAGATGGTGATAACAGATTGTGATACCACTGTCAAAAAGAAAAGAAAAAAAAAAAACAATTCCGACCTTCATTACCGAATTTGTTGCAAACTCGTTTTTTTTTCTTTCTTTTGTTCTTTTTTTTTTTTCTGTTTTAATAGCAAGAACTAAGACGTCCAATTTCCTCAGGCCTAACCTGACCTTTTAAAATGTTTTCAGGCCACTATGAACACCAAACTCAATTCTGAATTTGCATTTACATAATATAATTTTTACCATCAATTAATCGATCACATTTAAATTCCTAAAAGTATTCAGTGAGTAATAACTACCCCCCGGGTGCTATAAAAAGTTAATTTCCAAACACAAAGGCCACTTTGACTTTCAAAAAGCTGAGTTGAGTTTTCCATTTAAGTCAAAACCAAAAAAAAAAAACCAGTCTATTTTTGTTGTTGTTGTTGTTGTTTTTAAATGACCATCTTGAAGATTATTCCAGAGAATCATTTGGGTTAAAAGAATGAAGGAAAACATCTATGTTAGAGGTCAGGAAGGCTGAATTGAGTGGACCATGGAGAGCTGGCTCTGGAAGGTTCTCTCTGTCCTTACTCAGTTCACCATGAATGTTACTGTAGCAGCCCATTCATTCCTTTCTTGAGAATGGAATGTCCACTCACCTACATGAGTTCATAAAATGACCGGCCAGGTGACCCAGGTGACCCAGCATCTGGATATAGGACTTATGCTGCCCAGCCATCCCCTAAAACCAATGGTGAACACACAGTGGCTGTTCAATAATTAGGGTAGCATGATGACCCAGATAGGGCACAGTTTTGGAGATGAGAAGACCTAGTTTAGACATTCTGTTCTCCCATTAACTAGCCAGATGGCCTTAGGCAAGTCACTTAACTTCTCCCTAGGTAAGAACCCTTATCTTCAGAGAATGTTGCCACAAGGCAATTCGGTTAGGGAGGTGGAAGTGTTTTTTGAGTTCTGGGGCAAAAGGAGTAACGACAGCTGGGAGAAATGCAGGTGCGTGAGAGAAATGCTTTCTGGCCTTTGCTTGTTGACTTTGTTTCTGACACGAGTGTATCAAGCAGACAAATTCTCCACTTCCATTCAACATCCTAAATTTAGTCTTACGGGCATCCAAGTGATTATTTCAATCTTAGTGGTAGATAAATAATAAATAATAGTTCAGTTACTAACTTGCAGACAGTTCAACCTGGCATTTGCCATAACCAAAGTAACCAAGCTATTGGAAAATAAATCAATTTGGGGTCTGTAGCAGATGCTGCCCTGGGTTTTGCACACGGCCTGCACTAGCATTACATGTTCACATGTCTTGTCTCCCTAAGAGAACCATGAACTTCTCCAGGGCAGAGACCAAGGCTTCTTCATCCTTGAGTAGTCTCCTCCTCTTCTTCCATACAGGCACCTAGCATTGGGTCTGGCTATAGTTGGTGCTCAATAAATATTTGGTGAATGAATGGACAAACGATGGGAGAAACATAAAACCAATGAGGTGGAATTTAATTCCACAGCCTGCAAATCAAAATCAGGCTGCAAATGGAGGTCATTTTCACAGGGATATATCTCAGCGTCACATGCAGTTACTCAGAACATAGCAATTTTTTTTTCATAAGCACAAGACAGATTATATATTTTTTCATATGGCCCCTAAATAGCATCCTCTTCAACTAATTTCAAACCAAATGGGATGCTTCAAACAACAAATCGAATGCTGATGTGGGTTGGTGTATGGATAATGCACAAAGGCAGAATGTTCACAGCCATGACAAAATAAGGTATGGCCAAAAAAAATTAGTGGAACTGATGGGGTCTCCTGTGGCTATAAAATTGCCCCAAATTTTCCAGTAAATTGCTCTAGCCAGGGTGTCTTGAACCAGACAGCCCCCAACATAATTCTCCACTTGCACTCAACTTGAGACTATCATTTGGGTAGCAGAATGCAGAGCAGAATGCACATTAAAAGCTAGTCTATTTATCGTTTTCATAAACCCAATCAATTTAATCTGAGCAGAATCTAATATGGAACCGTGCATAATTTTGTCTTTCCTATAAGTCTTTGGTTCTGGGTCAAATACATTCTCTTCATGCAGCTGGTAGTTTATTGAGTTGACACCGCCTCTGAGATTGCCCCATTTCGAGGACTGTGGGAAGTTCAGTCCGGCTTCCCAGCTCTAGAGTTGGTGTGGACAGTGAATTGAACTGGACATCTATAAACAGCCCTGCCAGGAGGTACTTCCGCCACCTGTTAATACTTTCATCTCCATATCGAATGCAGACCTTTCTTGCTTCTAATCCTTCTGGGTGGCCTGACTCACATCCCTGCCTCTACAGCTCCAGAGTGAGAGGGCTTCCGTCTTTGTGGCCTGAAGTGGCACCGTGTGATTAGCTCAGTCTACCTTCTCATTGATTCTGAAACCAAACCAGGCCTGCCCAGGGCAACTTCCCCACGGTGGTGCAGCCTCGAGAGACGGGCAGACAGGTGGGTCCCGGCCCTCCTGTATGAGGTAGTGTCTCCTGGAGCTGACACCTCAACCCAAACTCAGAAGAAACTTAATGATGGGCTTCAGGTGGAGCTCAGGTGAGAGATGGTATTACTGAGCAGACAGCTCAGAGCTGCAATTCCCGAATGCTTGGGAGGTACTTTGAACACCAAGAACTGTCTTAGAAACACAGTGGTTTTTGAGCCTTATCCAACTGGTCAGGCCATTTTGACTCAGAGTGCTGAGTTAAATGTAGGCAAGGGGTCAGAAAATCGACCTGGGCTGAGGAGATAGCACAGTGGACACTGCTAGTTGCCCACCTAACATGTGCTGCTCTGTCTTTCCTGACAGCTCCCCAGGTTTGCTCAGACACAGAACAATATGGTAACAGCTAACATTTGTGCCTTCCATGCACCAAGGACTGTTTAGATTGCCTGGCATCCATGAACTCACTGAATCCTTAGAAACGACTCCATGAAGTGGGCATCTTATTATCTCTATCATACAGATAAGGAAACTAAGGCAGAAAGAAATCAGTAAGATGTCCAAAGTCATGTAGCTAGTAAGTGGCCCATTCACAGTTTGAGTCTCAGCATGTGGCACTCCAGCCCAAGCTGCTACCAGCATGTTGTATCGTCTCCATCCCATCCCCAGCGCCAGGGGTGCCTCTGGATTTGTTTAAACCACTCAGAGCATGATGTTTCCCTGTTAATTGCTATTGGTCCCATGTGGACGTGTGACCTAAGGTGGATCATAAAATGGTACAGGAGGGCTGTAGCCTGCCACTGGGAACTGGAGATCTGGTGCTCCCCTTGTCACATTGCATGGGTAAGGCACGCCCACATTGGTGACAGCAGAGCAGAAATGTGGAAAAAAATCTGAGTCCTCATTGACATCTTCAACAGTGATTCAACTAGCCCTGGAATCTGCCCTTCTGGACACTATGTGTTATATACAAAAATGCATTTTCCTATTGCTTAAGCTAGTTTGTTTCCACTACTTGTTTCTGAAAGCACACAAACTGATATAGATGGGCCTTAGAAGTCTAGCCAAGTGGGCATTGACTGAAGGCCAGGATGGATACTTTGGAGAGTTATAAGATACGACATTGGGTTGCAGAGACCCCATAGAGTCTAACTTTAAAATCTTGAAGGAAAGGTCATTCAGGTAGCAGGTCCCCAACCCCCTAATTTCTTCTACTGCTTATTACCTCTTGGTGTATGTGTGTGTGTGCGCGCATGCATGCTCATGCACACAATGGTGCTCCTTAAAAGGGATGGAGAAAGAAGACATGGGGATTGGGGGATCCACCTGCTATACCCATTGGGCTCCTGTGAGCAGCGAGTGCTAGCCGTGGTCGAGTAGCTTACCCAGAATCCTGCAACTAGCAAATGTCAGAGCCAGGATAACAAATGCAGGTATGCGGGCCTGGAGACCACACAATGAGCCACCGCACCTCCTTCTTAGATCAGGCTCCCCAGATGCAGAGCCTGAGATGGCGTTGAGGCACATGGTATATTGAGGGGGTGCTCTCAGTAGGGAAGTAAGGGAGAAGGGCAGGTCAGGGGAAGGAGCCAGGAAAGCATGTGGCCTCAGCTGGAGTCTAGTCCTAGCTGGAATAAGAATTGCACCGAAGAGTAGGTCCAGCTGGGGGTAGACCCTTATCCCAAGGTGCCCCTGTGTTAATTAGTCAGTGGATGGGCTGCTTCCTGGGTGGGGAGGTGGCATGACCTTCTTGGCAAGGTGGCTCCAGTTGGCCAAGAAGCAGACAACTTTGAGCCCTTAACAGTCAGCACAACACCTGGGGGATGGGTGCAAGGGCCGGGTAAAGGGGATCGGATGCAGCACCAACAAAGTCCACTAGAGATTCCACCCAGATATGCTATTTCCTTTATCTAGAAACCACTTCCCCAACTCTCCACTCACATGCAAAGGCACACATATCTGCTTCCTGATGCTCTGTGCCCTGCTGTCCTGAGAGCTCGTCAGGGATACAGCCTGTATCTTATTTCTCTTAACATCAACATCCCAGAACTGCCTACTCCCCACGCCCCTCCCCTGGCCAGGCACCCAGCAGATGCCTGGCAGGGAACAGAGGCTTCAATAAATGTTTGTGGGATGCATGAATGGAGAAATGAATGGATTTCATGAATCCACACGCTGCTAATTTGGAATTTGTGATACTTCAGAGACAGGATATTTATTGAGTAAAAGTTTGGAAAAAAACACTCTAACTTGGGCTTTTACTGCTTATGTAGTTCATTACTAAGGAATGCAAGCCTCTGGTCCTCCTTCCCTCACCCCATAACTTTCCACATTTTATAATATGTGGAATAATTGCAACTCAAGAAACTGCATTTCTTTTAAAGAAACAGCCAACCTCTGCTATAATTGGACCTCTTGGTTAACTTGGAGGAACTTCCCTCACCCCTGTACCTCCCTCCCATCCTCGATGCAGAGGAAGAATCACAACACTTGGTTAATGAGAATTTCACTTTTAATTCAACGTATATATGTATATGTGTGTGCATGTGTGTGTGTGTGTGTGTGTATATATATATATATATATATATATATATATAAAATACTTGAGGATGAATGGTAGAACACAGATGATTCCAAAATAACTTGATCCTTTCCAAATGCAAGAAGAAAAATATGATAATACCCAGGCATCGATTTAAGTTGTCTTCTGTTGGATGACACCCTTAGTGTTCCTAAAGAGTTATCCCTGGACGGCAGCAGCCACAGTGCCTGCCAACTTGTGAAAATGCATATTCTCAGCCCCCCACACGACACAGACACACTGAATCAGGAATTCCATACTGGAGTCCAGTATCCCGTGTTCTAATAAGCCCTCCGAGAGATGCTGATGCTGCCCAGGTCTGAGAACCACTGGCCTAATATCATAGTTAAGAGTCAGGCAGACCTTGTTTAGAGTCTCATCTGCCTCTCTGCAGCCTGTGAATGATCTCCTTAACCCTTATTCCTTCTATCTATACAAATGTGGACAAAACGATGTTGCTGTGTGAATTTGCAAGTCCATGTATGTCAAGCTCTCAACACTGCTGGCACAGGTTGTTTCTTCCGTCATTCCTGTTAGTAAGGGTGGAAGGAAGGGAAGCGTGGAGAACAGGGTAAGTCCTAGCTCATTCTCAGTGACTGACTGGGGAGGCCGGAGTGGGGGAGTCCGGGGGAGGCTGAGAACAAGAGGAGCAGGTTGGAGTCTACAGTCCGGGATAGAGAAGGCGTTGACATTCCTGGGCAGTCCAGAGGGCCCATTTGTCCAACAGATAGGAACCGGGGCATATTCTGGGTCCCTCACGGGGTTAAGGTCTCAAGATCAGAAGGGAATGGGATGCACATGGTCCCAGACCTGGGAAGGTCTCATAATTAAGTGGGTCAGGTGGGGACTGTGTTTGCTCGAGCCAGCATCCCATAGAGGGTTGTCACGGGTGGAGTACCCAAGCTGTTTCCTTGCAGGGAGTAGAGCTATAGGTTCTGATGAACAAACACAGGGGCTGGAAGATTCCTGTGGGTAGGTGAGAGGGGACGTGGGGTGGTCTGAATGCGCCCATCGCCTTTCTTTGCTGGGGTCTTCAGAGCAAGTTGGTGGGGACATGTTTCTCCCTCTCTTCCTAGTGGCACCACACACCCTTCCCCCAATAGACCCCATTCCTTCGCTCCCGAACCCTTGACTCAGAGAGTTCATTCCCAAATAACGTGGATATGTTGAAATTCAGGACATTGAGGATAAGGAACACGGATGATAACATCGATGAGAAGAACATGCCTGTTGAGTAGTGCTTCCGGTACGGGAGACGCAGGCTGTGCATCCATCTGCTGCATCTTATTTAATTCTCATCACAACTCCAGCAGGGAAACAGTGCTGTTTTCTCCCATTTCACAGATGAGAAAACAGAGGCTTCAAAGCATGCAACAATTTGCCCAAGGTACAGAGTGCGTGTGTAAGCCTTCCCTGGAAGCCTACCTTTATGCCTGGGGAAACTGAGTCTGGAACAACACAGGGCAGGGGCTTTGCTCAAGGATTCACAGCCACCAGGAACCTCAGCAAGGACTGAAGCCCAGTGCCCTCTCCAAGAGCCCCACAAAACATATGTACTTTCATTTATGACAAACCACAACGCAATAACAGTTTTGGGGCAGATGATTAACATCCCTTTAAAAAATAGAAAAAGATTATTAAAGCTACTGGTAACATTGGCTGAGAAGTCCTGGCATTTAAAATTTGACCGAGCGGATTCGCCTAATCACCCCAGCCGTGTTTATACAGAAAACGTATGTCACACGCTTCGATCACCACGGCTGAAATATCCGCACAGCCTTCCCTCTTCCCTGCCGCACAAATCCTTTTCCTCCCCAGTTATTTAATATGCAAGGCAGATGGGAACATTAGCAGTGCAAAAGGGTAAATAATCTGGTAATAGATCTGGGATTTGTGGATTTTTACCTCAAATTTCTGTTTTTGGTTGAAGGTCGTAAGCTATACAAACCTCCGTTGATCAGAGCCCTTTGTTTAAATGGAACCTACTGTATTTATTTGTGCTGCTCCTCCAAAGTCAAACAAAAGGGCACCGATCTAGCTAAACCTCGGCATGGCACTGTGGACATGTGGCCCATTCACTGGGTGTACAGATGTTTTCAATCTGCACACTTTGTCTTTCATATCCATATGAGATGAAACAGCCTTCATTTAGCCCGGGAGTCACGCCAGCAAGAGAAGATACATACTTAACCCTTCATAGACAAGTTTCCCTAAGCACTTTGGACCCTGAGATGTGATTCTCGGGAAGCAGAATGTTTCCCTAGAGATACAATCCAGGGCTCTCTGTGCTGCCCCTGTCTCTAGTCACTCCACACATCCAGAAGAACCTAACCCTTTCCCTCCATGCCATCCTGCACCTCCCAGCCTCCACCTATCTACCCCAACAGCTCCGCAAAGCTGCATGCCTCTCGCCGGAGAGATCTGGGATGGCCAATGGTGTTCTCTGTAGTCTCTGGGCATTTCAGACAATCCTGCATCTCTAAGGGTCGCATTGCCCAGAGCCTGGGTCCTTAGAATGCAGACAAGTTGCTATTAATAGGCCCCTTGCCTGTGGTGGACTTAACTCTCTCTCCTGTTTCTGTTTCCGTAACAACAACTTAGCCCAAGGTTTCTCAACCTTGGCACTCTTGGCCTTTGGGGCAGGATAATTCTTTGTGGGGGGTGTGTGTTGGGGCTGTCCCGTGCATTGTAGAATATGGAGCAGCATCTATGGCCTCTACCTGCTAGACACCAGGAGCCCCTCCCAGCCTGAGTCATGACAGCCAACAGTGTCTCCTGGGGGGCACAGTGTTCTGCATTTGAGAACACCTGCCCTGCGGTGACTGCGTCTTGGGTTGTAGATGGCCTGAGCCTCAGAGCAGGTAGATTACTCTTCCACTGCTCGTTCCAGCCTCCAGGGAGCTGTTTGACCTTGGCAACGCTTTCCCCTTTCTGGCCCCAGCTTCTTTGGCAACGCGATGTCCATTAAAGCTTCCAGAGCTGCGTGCTGTGGACCCAAACCAAAGTGGTGTGGTCACTGCCTGACCCTGAGCCTGGGCTAGCGGGGCATTCTGTGCATGTCCCTCAGCACCATGCCGGGAACCAAACCCAAAGGCAGCATAGAGAACTTGCTGACGGAAGGCAATGGATGCGAGATCTACTCCATTTAAGGCCTCGTCGGGTTTTGAACGCTGTGCCAATAGTAGCAGCTCTGGATTTCTGGAGGGAGCCATGTGGCTTGGCAACGAGAATTGGGATGGGTTTGCTTTTTCCTGCCACCCCTGGCTCTGTGGTCCTCCCTTTCTAGAGCCAGAGCTGAAGGCAGGCTGCTCTCAAGTGCTCATCAATTGCTCTGGGTAAGCAAATGTGTTAAATACATTGAAGCCTTTCATAAAATAGGGTTATTCTCAGCGTGTTTGGCACATACACGCTCCTGGCTGTTAAATGCTTTGAAAAATAATGTATCAGGACCTGGGTATAATGTGAGTGGCTTTATCTTCAGACTGAGGTTGAAATTCCAGCAACAGCTACTTGCTAATATGCTTCCCAAACCCCATCTGTAAATGGGGAATGGTCCTGACCTCAAAATATTACTTTGAAAATAAACAGGGCACTGCATGGGGAGACCCTCAGTGTGTGTGCGGCACATTCTTGACATTACCGAGCAGTATCTGCTGCTATTGTCATCATTATTAATTATTAGAGTGTTCTTTATGAGGTGCCAAAGTCACGTAGAAATTCAAAATACCATTAAGCCCACAATCCACGTGTGTTTTAAGATATTCAATAATCTTCGTGATATCTGGATAATTTTCTTTCCACTTTTTATGATGATATTTTGGGATATAACTTTAGTCATCGTGTTTCGGGCATGGGGGTGCTTCCTTCTATCTCTTTTGACTCTGGTTTCTAAAACTAAAAAGATATTCCTAAACATGGCAGAGTGGGACTTGTGCGGGGACTTGTGAGAAGTAGGGTCAGCGAATGAAGCCAGGGTCTTCATCAGCAGGAGCAGGAAAGCTCAGATCCTGGGTCTAGTGAGTCACTGAGACCTTTATCTGAGCATAGCACTTTACAGCGGATAGCCTGGTCTCATCTATATCTCATTCCTAGATGTCCACACTTTTAGAGTGGAAATGATAGCCTGGAGTTTCTCACTCTGAGTCGGGTCCCCCTCCAGCCTGTGCACCTGCCGGCATGAAGGTGGTGGACACACCTTCCATCGCGGGGGTGCCCTATATTCTTCCTTGTCCCTGGGTTCTCAAAAAATATCATCAAGGGTGTAAGAAAAGATAGTCAGCACTGAGAGTATCTTGCGGAGAAAGAGACATAAAATCAAGAACCACAGACATCTATTCTCACTATTTACCTAATTCGAGGCTTTTTCCCTTTTCTTCTTTTTCCCAAGCTTCCCCTGGCCTCTCCGGGCAGCCCCCACCTCAAATACATCGCATGCCTTGTACTTCTCTTGAAATTCACATTTATCTGTTTGCACTGAATGAAACACTTTGCATTAGGGCCATTTGTGCGAGGAAGCTTCTCTTTGAAAATGTGTGTTTTGAGACATACACAATTATACGTGTAATCTATACATACGCCATGAAACTGAATATAAAATGCCCATAAAACAATGTCTCAACTTAAGAAGCAGGAACCCGTGTCCGTGAATCTCCTTTCCCAAGGTCCTTCTCTTGTCCTCAGCAGGTAGCTGCTGTCCTGAACTTGATGACTGTCATTCTCTTGCTTTTCTTCAAAGCTGTGCTTCTCACGTGGTTGTCCCTCAACTAGACGCATGTGTCGATGTGTGTGGCTTGTGTTTCAGCCTCGTAAAAATGCCTCCGTATTTTATATTATGTGACATTGCTTGATTTTTCCTCTCTACGTTGTATTTCTGAGTCTCGTTCATGTTGGTGCACGCACCTGTACGTAGTTCATTTATTTTCCCTAACAGATAGTGCTGTATTCCATTTATTTATTCTTCTGTTGATAGATAATTGGGATCAATTTCAGTTACCTGGTTTTCGTATATTTGTTTTTCTTTTTTACAAATGCGACTATATGACATTCATGTTTTCCAATGCACACGAATAAGTTTTTCTAGAGTCCATACCTGGGAGTTGAACCAAAGAGGAGTCAAGAGACTATAGACCTACTCCCACGATGAACCTTCTGCCTTAAAAAATTCTCATTAGTCTGTGCCAAAGAAGATACCTTGTTTCTTTCTGCTGAGTTCATTTCCCGAAGGTGGAGTTTCTACTTCCCGACTTCCTGAAAAATGGCTGCTCAGCCAGGGTTTATCTTTCTCATTCTCACACGGTGGGGTAGTTTTAGAAGAAGCCCTTTGGTCTGAATTCCGGCTCTGTCATTCACCAATAATGACTTTGGACAAGTCACACTCGTGTCCCTTGTTGACCTGAGGGACAGAATTGCTTCAAGAATCTTGCTTTTTTAGAGGTAGAGGTAGAAAGAAGTTTCTTTTCACTCTCTTCCCAAACCTCCACCTGCTCTATCTCTCCTGGCACATGTACACATGCACACACACATGCACACAGATACATGTGCACACACATGCATACAGGCATGTACACACATGCACGCATACACACATGCCTGCACACACTCATACACAGTGCTCTGTAGAAGCTGGTTGTGATTTAGAATTTATCATGCTTCGTGACTCATGAGCAAATTGAGGTTGGGACGAGCTGCAGTAGCATCTCGAATCCTGAACCCCCTTTTCGTTTATAAAGGAGTGGACCACTTACACCTGTCTTAAAATGTCGGGGAACATGACCGCTTTCCTCCATCCAGTAAGAGTCTCAAGCCCTGCCTGAAGGCAAGAGGAGACCAACAGGAGTCATCTGTGGCAGTTCTTGTTTAATGACACATCAAGGCTTCCTGTGAGGCTCCAGGGCATTTGAGGTGGGCCCTGCTCCCCAAGGTGGGCGGGCCTTGGCGAATTCATGTCTTGGATCCCCACTTTCAGGCTATCGCACTTTGACCCAGAGCCTCAGCACCTTCACCTGTCAACTGGACATTTTAGCAGGTGACTATTTGAAACACAACAGTCATTACAGCTAATTACAGCTTTTACACCTGCTTTGGAGATCCAAGATGAAAGACACGCCATGAAGGAAGATATTGTGACAGGTGAACGAAGCAATTACTTAAACAATCTTATGCATAATCCCACGCAGAGTGCTCTTCTGTTGCTGAGAGGCTGGGCTGTGGGAGCTCCTGGGCCCCTCCCGTATGTTGAGAATCCAGAGCATCTTTCATCTCCCTTCACTCAGCTCCTCACAGCCAGGCCTCTCTGGGCTCACCCTCCTCTGCAGACGGAGGACAACACCAGCACCCGGCTCACAGACCTGTGGGGGCATCGTGGGCCCTGTAGAAAGTGTGTCAACGGCCTTGATCTGCACCCTTGCCCTGAGCAAGTTGCTTAATCTCTTAGTCTCGTTTTCCTCATCTATAAAATGGGATAATAATAGTACCTAACTGCTGGAGGAGGTCCTGTTGATTAAACAAGATATTAGCACAATGCCTGGCACATTGTCAGTTTTCTCTACACAAAAGCTCTTATCAATGTATCCAAGTAACCAGCACTTTCTTGGAACACAGTTAAGCAACTTGTCCAGGGTTGTCTAGGACAGCATTTTCTCCAGGGTGGAGACAGATAGTTACAATACATATTCCTATAAACGAAACAAGCTTCTTTTTTGTGCAGATAGAACCGGGTGTATGAATAGTCACCAGACTTGGAGGGGCATGTTTAGAATGATCTGGCTTAAAATATAGGCTAAGGAATGTATAGGAATTCCAGGTGGGCTGCACTTAAAAAGATAGGAAGATGTCTTCCAGAATAGCTCACACTGAAACAGTCGTAGATGGTCTGTGTGGCTCATTGATTAGGAAAGAAGTTCATGAAGATGAAAGAGGGAGAATAAAACCCCAAAATACTAAAGGCAGATGCCTTTCTTCAGGGGCAGGCATTGCTGCAAGAAGACACTGCTTCCTACACGGGCGACTCCGTGGCCGGCTTCAGGGGAAGCAGCCATGTGGTTTATTTATTTCACGATTATTCGTGATTATTCTAGTTTAAAATATATCCATAAAGAAGACCTCTAAGAACCCGATTCCTCCACTTGGGTCCTGGGTTACTTATGCTAAAAATTCAGGGAGGACAGTCCTCTGTGCACTTGACCTAGTGAGAAGCCCAACCCTCCCTCATGGCAAATGGAAGAACATCAGAACCCGTGGAAAAACGACAAGAGAATGAGATCAAGGAGTAACATCCCTCCTCCTACTAGAACATTCACGGCGTTCTAGAGCATGGCTGATGTCCCACGCTCCCACTGCAAGGCACCCCGGCTCACAAAGTGCTTCTGCCTTCAGTGTGCCGCTTGATTCTCAGCAACGCCATGAGGTGGGCGGCGCGGCTGCTGGTTTGTTCTCCCTGCTGGACAAACGTGGAAACTGAGGCTCCAGGAGCTCGGGGACCTTTCCTGAGGTTACAGGATGCCTGAGGTGGCCTGATCGATGCCTTGTGGCTTCAGAGGATGTGTCATTTCAGGAATCGGGCCGATCACATGATGGGCACACGGCGGGGACCTGGAATGGTGTGGGGGTTTGGTGGGGGTAGGCGTCTAGTCTTGTGACAGGGGCAGGTGATGGCGTTTCCCTTCATCCTTCATCCTTCTCATGGCCACAGCTCTCAGGCCCCAGCCAGCTCTGCCTTTTTAGTGGTCGCTAACTGGGCTGCACAGCAGCAGAGAGCGCTTTTGAGTTTGCGGGTCTGGGGTGGGTCCCCAAGGCAGAGAAACAGGCCAGGGCCTCAGCGCCCGGCCCTTGTGTGCCTGTGCAGCCCCCCAGGAGACCATGGGGTGTCAGGGAAGCAGGGGCAAGGGCCGATCTTAGCACTGCGGTGGGTGACCAGGTGGCCCTGAGCGTGAAGCAGCTGCAAGATCGCGGACGGCAGGGCCCTTTCCGTGTTCGGCTTTGTGCCGGCACCGAGGAGCTTTGCTGCTTGATGGTTGGTACATGCGTTTCGTTTTTTCCACAGCTGTCAAATCAAATTGATTTTCAGTCATTTCAATCTGGGTAGGATCAGCAAACCAGGTCCCCCAGGTGGAAAGCTAGTTTATCAAAGCAGTCATTTGTCCAATTCTTCTGCAGTAGGAACAGGATCTTTGAGTGACTTTCAGAAAATGAATAACCCGTTCCAAAGGGTGTTGGTAACAACACTAATAATTACTGTTTGTGAAGCATCTACTACATTGTTGTACTTTATATCCCTTTTGCGTTTCTCCAGCAATCCTTTGAGGCAGGTAATAGCCCAATTTATGAGTGTTGACTTACTCCTCACGCACTCTCTCGTCACGTCCTGACAACTCTGCCATGTGCCTAGTAGTATCCCAATTACTTAGCAAATGAAATGAAAGCTCAGACCATCTCACGTCACTCACCTGAAGTCACACAGACAATGACAGAGCTGGGATCCTGAGTCAGCGATGGGCGTCTCCAAACCCAGACTCCCCAGCCTGCCCTCTTGCAGCAACCCCGCCTCTCCGCCTGCCTCAGTCCCTTCTCCCTCATCACCCTGCCGTGCGTGCCTTCAGAGTCCAACTCAGGACTGGGGAGGCAAGCACCGTCTGGGGCTCTCTTATGAAGCGGGGACATTGTAAAGTGTTGAGGAAAAGAAGAACAGAACTAAAATCTGCCAGTAAATGGTGACGTCTGCATCAGCCATTCTTGACTCCAGCTCTGCAACTTGTAGCCAGGTGCCGTTGGCAGGATTGTCACCCTCTGGCAGCCACAGTTTCTGCATCTGTGCAGAGACAATCTGCATAGAGAGACATGGAAAGAGAAATCCTGCTCCTTAGATGGTCGTCAACTTAAAATAAAATAATGCATGTAAATGGTTAGCACAGACACTTGGGGTGCAGTTGGACCTCAGTAATGCTTGTTCTGTTAATAACATCGAGTTAACCAAGAGAATGATTTCCTCTGTCCCCTTTCTTGCTAAGGTTAAACGCACTCTGCCCTTGTCGGGTAGTCGAACTGCAGCCTGCCAAGCTGGTGACCTTCCCGGGATAGGTATGATTGGAGAACGAGTACGAAATGCTGGGAATTCTCTTCCCATTCCTGCCAGCAAAGTCAGCTCAGAGTTGCCTGTCCAGGGTGGTCAGATTTAGCCAATAAAAATACAGAAAGCCCGGTTCAGTCTGGATTCCAGATACACAACAAATACTTTTTAGTTGAAGTTGTCCCAATGCCACCCTCTCCTCTGTGTTCTGGGCGTCAGTCCCTAGGGACTGCTGCTTTCTGCGGCGGGGACCCCCCGAAAGAGGCGCAAACCCTGGGCATATGTGGCACCATCCGCTCTGGGTACCTGGGCCTGGCCGAGGAAACACAGCTGTCCCGGGCAGGGCACGGTAGGGAGAGATGGAGGAATTGAGGACGGCGCGTGTGTGGCACAGAGGGTCAGAAACAGCTACTTCCCGGGGAAAAGCGTATGTGCAGAGCGCTGCCATATTGGGCCTTTCTGGAGGAAGCTGCTGTGTGTGTCTCCCCCTCCTCCGCCTTTTGGGGCCCAATCAGAAGGAGGTGCCCTGGCTCCAGAAAGCCGTGACCCCGTCTCCAAGGGCCGAGCGCTCGCTGAGCAGGTGCCTTTATCCTTTCTCCTCCCCCTCCTCTTCCCCACCTCTCCTCTTGGCTTCTCTCCCTCTTATTCTCAACCTTCATCTGCTTCTCGCCCTCCTTTCTTCTTTATGATGTGAGGTGTGGGCGGTTCTCAACAGGGGCCGAGTGGGGCCAGGTGACACGGGGCCAGGCCTGCACACACTTTTGGTTGTCACAACTGGAGGAGGAAGCGTTTTTGGCACCTCGTGGGTCCAGGCCAGGGGTGCTGCTGTACACCCCATAATGCACAGAATAGAACCCACCACAAAGAATTATTCGGCCACAAATATCAGCAGTGCCAAGGTTGAGAGACCCAGCTATAAGGTGATTGAAAGGTCTGCCTTCGCCTGACACGGACTTCCAGAAAATTCTCTGTTCTCTCCTGCCTTAGCTTTCTCACCCTTGCCGTGTGAGGTTTGCAGGAGGTGGCTGTAAGGAGCTGTCCCAGTGCACCGTCACCAACATCTGGGATGCTGCTCGCCAGCTCTGTGGCCACCACGGAGGGTTTGAGCACCCGGACTGGGAGCCCTTTGGTCCCTGTGATCTATGTCCTTTGCCTTCCTGGACTGTGAGGGCTCAGGCAGCCCAACCCAACCCAACCCAGCCCCACCCTTCTAGGACATTCCCTCCTGGCCATGAGCCAGCACAGCTGTCGGGACCGGCAGGCCCTCACCAGAGGGCCCTGCGTGAGTCCCAGCACACCTTGCCTTCGTTGCCCAAGGTCTGGCCGCGGATCAAAGAGCTCTGGTTAGAACGACATTTGGCAGCAGGAGGTAGATCAGTGAAATGGCGCTTTGGCCGGGTGCAGCTTCTGTGTGTGCCAGAGCCCAGCCCTCTCTGGTCCTTTCTCCTGGGATTAGCACCTCCCTTCCCTCCCAACCCCCATCCCTAGATGGTGGTGCTATAGGGCTGGGATGGATCCCAGGCACTGGGAGTGCACAGCCTGGCCGGTGCAGTCCAGCCCCTCCACTTCCTGCCCTGAAGGAAAGGGAACAGCAACAGCAGCTCCCATTTTATTCAGCACCGGGTTCCAGGTGCTGGGCTCTGTGATTCACACGCGCGGTTTCCTCTGCCCTACACCACAGCCCTGCAAAGCAGATTCTGTTCTTATTCCTATGCTGCAGTCATTTTAGTAAGTGTGTGCTAGTCAGTCATGTGTGTCCTTTCCAGTATGTGACTTCTCAGTAGCTCATTGACTCCTCATCCTCCTGGGGTAGGTACTAGTCTCATTTCCATTGTATAGCTGGGGAAACCGAGGCACAACAAAATGAGTAGGGCATAGATCTGGGATTAAAACCCAGATAACCTGGTTCTAAAATCAAAGCCCTTAATGGCTATGTATACTGCCTCCCCAAATAAGCAAAAGCAGATTCAGAGAGTTAATGAACTTGTCCAAGGTCACAGAGTCAAGATATATTCGAGAGAATAGCAGGACCCAGGTCTCTCTGTCTAGAGTCCTATTCATTTTGCCACAGTACTGTGCAGTGTATGTGTGTAATTTGCTCGTTTCTTTGTTTATATATGTATTTTTGAGATGGAAGGGATTTTTAAAAAACACATATGTGCATATCTATGACAACTTCTTTAATAGCAAAGCTATTTAAAACTGATGTTAACAATCCACAGTTGACTTTGCAATATGCAGAATACTATGAGAACTAACAATAATTTAGTATCCAAGTAACTAAAGTCATTGTCCTGGACAGATTTAATGAGGACGACTAGTCACATGGAAATACCCTTTTATTTCCAGTTTTAGAAACTTCAAAGCAGGTGAGATTCCCGTTCTGAGAACGGAATGTTCAGAAAGCTTAACCACCAAGGACCTGAAGCAAAGACCAGGCCTAACTCGGTTCTCTCTGACCCCAGAGCCTAACCTGAAATACAGGGCGACCCTTTGGGGGTGGGTGCAGGGGTATCCGACTGCAGGTGGCCAAGGCCAAAGAAAGAATGAACTATGACAGGTGCCCTCACCTCTCAGCTGGCCCAGTGACAGTCTGGAAGCTTTCACAATGGGGCATTCCTCAGTGAGGCTCACGGGGATTGATTTATTTGCAAAATACCCTAAAAAATGACATTTTGTCATTTTCCGCTGGAGCTTCTCAGCTTGTCAGTAAGTGCGTGGGCGCCGGTGGAAGCCCGGCACTCCACGTCTGGCTTCTGCACGGCAGCACGAGGCCTGCCACTGGCACGCAGGCGGGCGCAGGGCAACCACACCTCTGGAGCAGGAAACCTCCCTTTGTGCCCGAGGAGGGCCGTGGCAGATCCAGAGCCAGACTGTGCCTTTGCAGGTGTTTGCTTCTTAAGAACCTGCTGCTCCGTAGTCATTGACGGGCTCACAGGAAAGAGAAGCCGTAAATCAGCCGGCTGGGGTGGTGGGTCCTTTGCTGGGCTAGTTGCAGGCAGAGGAGGGAGCACGGACCTCCCTCCAGCGGCCCCTTCCCCGCCTTCCTACTGGCCCTGTGGGGACCCAGCTCCCCTTTTCCTGGAGGGTTGGCAGGTGCCTGCCATTCACACGGTTAAACTGCCCCAGACCTGCCCGCGTGGGCCCCACCTTGCCACTCCCACCTGTCTGCTCCCAGGACAGCAATTGTGCAAGAAGCCCCGCACGTCAGCAGGCAACAGGGAGACCGCCAAAACGCCTCCCTGCCTGGGACGCCGGGGCGGGGAGGCCACAGGGCAGCTCCGCCAGTGGGGTGAGGGGACAGGCGCTGGAGGCCTGGCACCGGACTCATCAGATAAGAGACAACCGCGGGTGAAAAGAGACCTCCACGGAGCAGAGGTGGGTAGGAATACCAGGGCCACATGAAGGCCTGCAGTGTCAGGAAGAGGAGCTTTACCCATACATGGAACCCGAGCACGACTCCACCCATGTAGGCAGCACGCCATGCACAGTGTGGTCCCCCAGTCTCAGCTTCTCTCACATGCCAAGAGATAGCAGAAATAACCTGAGTGTTAAAGCAATGGAAGACAACGTTGATTTTCCCGAGGCTTCCCGGGGAAACGGAAGAGGAGGTTACACCAAGCAGGACAGGATTTTTGAAACCCTCCTTTAAACATCCAGGGCTCCAGTTTTCCTGCACTGGATGGTCCACGCTGAGAATGTCCCCCCTGCGGGCTCTCCTGTCCCCTGGCTTTGTGTCCCTCTTGGCTGCCCCTGAAAGACCCTTCAACTTTCACATCGCAACTCTGCACAACCGCAGGAATAACTCTTGCCGACACAGAAGTCTAGTTGGCAAATCACAAACCAAAATCAAGTCCTGGAAGCCTTTATCCATTAATATACCCATCATTTTTAATTTGTTAATGTAAAAAGGTATTTCACAGTTTACTCAAACAGAAAATGATAGATACCCACGTACCCACCAGCCTAATCTGAGCGATATTACTGTTTCCCCATCCTTCGAATCTCCCATCCTCTCTCTAACACATTCTATGGAACGTAAACGCCTATAGCCCATTTCTGTTTTCTCCATCTCTGGAAACTTCCCTATGCATGTCTAGTGTCATTTGGTCTGAATCCAGGGTAGCACCGTGGTTACGAATGTAGACCTGGAAGCCAGACAGCCTGGCTCTGGGCTCCAGCCCTGCACCAACTTGCTGGGCAACCCGAAGCAAGTTGCTTAACTTTTCTATGCCTGAGTCAACTAGGGAAGATGATAGTCAGTCAATGCTAAGTGCAGTAATCAAATGTGAGTGCATTTAAAGTGCTTGGAACAAAACCTGGAAAAAAATAAATGGTTAATACATATTAGCTGCTATTATGATTCATGAACAATACATAGAAAGTGTTTTAAAGATTTGCCTGAATTGTGTCATGGTATTACACCTACACACACACACACACACACACACACACACACTCATTTTGCAACTTGCTCTTACACATTCACATTATATTCAGATCTGTCCATTTTGATACATATAATACTTTCGTTTTGTTGCTATAGAGTGGTATAACATCAATGTTTCAATGTATAATCTCCTGATTACTTATTCTGAAATTTATTTGGAAAACTAAAGAATTGATGCAATTTTAAAGATGAGGAAGAATGAAAGGAGGCTTCCCTGGTTATAATGTTACTAAGACTTTTAGGTTTAGGAAGTGTTATCCAACAGAGCTTTCTGCAATCATGGAGATATTCGGTAGCCGTGCTATTCCATACGGTAGCCACAAATCACATGTGGCCATTGAGCATTTGAAATATGCAGCGTGGCTGAGAAACTGAATGTTTACTTTAATTTACATTTAAAAATCTACACATGAGAGTGACTATCCCATTGGAGAGCACGGGTTTAGGTATCAAAACATTGTGATGGGGTTTCAGACGCCAGTAAGTAGACCAAAGAAACAGAACAGAGAATCTAGAGACAGATCCCAATGTTTCATATATATTAGGCATTGCAAGTCAATGAGGAAAATCATGGGCATATTTTTGTCAAATATTTGGGTTTCCTCTTCCTTAAATTGCCCTCATGTTATCATTTGGCCATCTCCTCCCCCCACTGGGTAGTATGTCTTTTATTTATTAATACATCAGAATCATTTGGATATTTGGATATGCCATAAAATACTAATTCAGTGTATGGATTTTGAATTAACACTTTGTTTACAGTTTTACATTTTAAAAATTACATTTAAAAATTTTGCTGTGTATGTCTTATTTAAGAAATCTTTTCCCACTCCGAGGCTAGAAGTTAGTCTCCTATTTTAAAAAAAATACACTTTAAATTTTCCATTTCAAATGAAAATATGTAATCTAACTGAAATCTGTTATTAAATATCATATGAAGCAGAGATCTGAATTAACTCCCCTCCCCATTTGGATAGCCAATATCCCAGTGCATTTTACTGAATCTTCTATCCTTTTCACTTGATTTAAAATGCCTCTTCAACATTTTAGTTTTCCAAATAAATTTTAGAAAATTTTTGTCTACTCCTGTGATTAACTTTTTAGATATTCTAATTCAACTTTTATTACACTTATAGAATAATCTGAGGGAATTACTATCCTAAAGATATAATGTCTTCTGACCATGAGCCGGATATATTACTCCATTAATTTAGGTCTTGTTTTATATCTTTCAATAAAATTTTACTTACTTTTGATATGTATCTAGCATATTTCTGTTTTGATTTTGAGTATTCCTAGGTAGTCTAAATTTTATTTCATCTTACTTTATTTGCTATTAATAATAGAATATCTTAAATTTACACATTCTGCTTGCCACTTATCTGTGTATAGGAGCATTCTTGATTATTGAAGTTACAGATGGCAACATGTTTGCACTCTCATTAATTGTAGTAATTATTAGGTAGTCTATTGTCTCATAGATTTCCATTGAAATTTTTTTCATCTGCAAAAAATTACATTTTTTATCTTCATTTCTGTGTGTTATGTTTTTCATTTCTTTTCATGTCTTATATTGTTGGTTAGTACCTCTAGAAAAATATCAACCATAAAGTATAATAGCAGGTAACCTTATCTCTTTCCTGATTTTGATGGGATGCTAACGTAATTTCACTGTCAAGAAAAAAAATGCTTGCTTTAGGTTTTCAATAGATACTCATTACTACTTTAGGGAAATTCTTCTATCCCTAAATCAGTAAGAATAATTGGTTGGGATTTTTTTTGTTGTTGTTCTTATTTTGTGTTTATTGATTTTTAAAAAACAAATCATGATTTGGTATTTAATTTTCTTTTATTAAATCAATCAAAATGATTATAATTCCCCCCTATAATCTGTTAATGTTATTAATAGTATTGATAGATATTTTTCCTGCAATGTTAAACTATCCTTGATTTCCTGTGATAAACTCTATTTGACTAGGATATGTTATTGTTGGTACTGTTACTATTTTTTTATTTGGTAATACATCAATGTATTTGTTTGCTGATATGTTATTCTGGATTTTTTTGTGCTTTTGCTCATAAGCGAGATTCAATTATAAATTTTGCTTAATAGTTTGGTGCATATATGTGTGCGTGTGTATATGTGTGTATAACATATCCATACATATATATATATATATATATGCTGATTCAATTTTTTAATGTTACAAGTCAACTTCAGATTTTCAGTTTCTTATTAGAAATTTTTCTTATTAGAAAATTTTAGAAATTGTGTTTCTTTCCCTAGGAAATTGTTTATTTCATCTACATTTTCAAATTTACTTTTATCAAAATGTTTCTTTTACTCTCTCATGATTTTGAAATCTTTAATATATCTGCAGTTATATCCCCTTTATTGTTCCAAATATTATTTACTTCCATTCTCTCTCTCTCTCTAATCAGCCATGGCAGGTATGTCTATTTTTGCAGTCTTTTTTGAGACTCAGCATTTACATTTGTTAATCCTCTCTATTAGTTCTTTGCCTTTAAATTCATTAATTTCTACTCTTGTATCTATTATTTTCTTTCTTCTACTTTTTTCATTTATGTTATTACTATTTTCTAGTATCAGCATCTTGAGTTCTTAGCTAACTTATTTTTGACATTTATTATTTACTGCTAAATTTATTAGACTCTAACTTTTCCTGTCAAAGTTAGTCTTAAATATTTTGATCACAAACTATGAGATTTGATACATAGTGATTTTTTATCATGTTTTATAATAAATTGTCTAGGTTTTAGTCTACTTTTTTCTTTGACCAATAAATTATTCTGAAGTTTGTTAATTTTAAAAACCATTCTCCATTTTAAAAAAATTTTTAACTACTCCTTCTGATAGAGCTACAGATGTCTGCCACTCCATTGATTGATGAATTCCTATTAATTGTCTAAGAGTTTTCTCAACCCTCAACTCTTCCAAGAAGGTCTCCCTGACATCCCAGTCCATATCTGAGCAAGGGGTGTGTTGGTGTTGGCCACTCCTCAGTGTTGGCCACTATTCTTAGAGCATCATCCCAGTGCGCTATTTGGTAATGGCATGATTGTGAGTGTGTTTTCTCTGGTAGACAGAACTCCCTAGTGGAAGAACTGTATTTGTCGTTTCTCTCCTGTGCTTCTGTAACATAGTGAACCCTCGGTAATATGCGTTGTGTGCTGTAAGCAAGGGGCTGATCCCACTGGCTGATGGCACACTGCTGGTTATATGACTGGAGTTTCTAACCTGTGAAGGGCCCAGCTCCTTAGCTATACCTCAGTAATCCATGAGGCAGTGGGCGCTTGATTTCTTATAGCTGAGAGTTGTTTCCCTTTGCAAAATATAGGCTGCAACAAGCACCAAGGATTATCTCACCAGGGGTGACATCTATATTCTATGAACTTGGCTGAAGGTTAAGGGGAGTTATGGGCACACTGCCCCTTTCATAGGCAGCTGCATGCCAGAGGGGTCAGGAGAGCCCCAGCTCAAGAGGAAACTCAAGACCCCAGCCTTTTACATAAGCCATGCACATGCACACATGCAAACACACACATATGCATTTTGCTTCTGTAAGGTCCTCTCCTTTTTCAGATTTCTGCCACTTCTTGGGGAAGTCTTCCTCACCTTCCTTATGTGTTCTCCTGGAACTGTGCCCCTCTTTTTCAGGTGAAAAAAAAAATGTACACAGTTTGTAGAGATCCATTAATGGATCTAGTAAAAGTCTTGTCTTTTCCTATAGACCTGCGGAATCTCCCTGAAGGCAGGCACCATCTCTATTTTTGTTTTTAATGTCCTGTGCTTAGTACAGTGTGTACTAGATGCTTAAAAGTTGTCAAATATGTGTAGAATATTAATGAGTTTTCCTTCAAGATTCTTATGTGGCAGTTGCATACTCCTATTCCGTTCTGTGCAGTTAATAATGCGTGGGCCACAGTAGTAAAGATATTCCCAGCCCCAATTCCAGGCAGAGGATGATAACTGAGTGGTGATACTGCTTCAGAATTTTCTCCTAAAACAGTTTATAAGGACATAAAATCAGCCTCATTAATTTATGGTGACATCTCACTTCAGACCTCAACTGGGATTGCTAAACTAGATCATCCACCTCAGGTTCCAGAATTAGCGAAGCGTCCTCTAGTCATTTACGAGATCGATGCCTCCCTCTTCGTGTGAAGGTGGTGCATGCACAGAGCTGGGTCTTGCAGCGAGCACAGGCTCAGGGTGAGAGGGCATGGGCTCTAATCCCTGATCCTCTGTGCAGGTGTCAGAGCTGAGGCAGAGGACTTGGCTGCACAGGGCTACCTACCATCAGCTCATCTGTCAAATGGGGGTAAGTTGGTTGTGAGGATGCCATGATATAATGGACATACTGTGCTCAGCACGTTCCTGTAATGAGTAGGTAGGTGCTCAATGAACATTAGTACTAAAGTTGTTAGTACCTGTGCTGAGTCATAAAAGAATATCACTCTACAGCAGAAGGTTTTAAATTATGTGACTGCAGTAGATTTTATTAATATTCAACAAATAGTCCCTCTCCCCTTGGCCCACTCTTCCACTTTGGACTTGGTCCTGGATCCCATTTGGCCAGTGGGATGTGATCAGACATGACCACGTGCAGTTCAAGCTGGGGCGGGAAGAGGCCCCGTGTGTGTGATTCTGCTCACCTTTCTTGGGTTCCTGCCCACCGTGATGGGAAGAATATGCCCCAGTCAGGTGTTGCCTTTGCAGCCCGGGTCCTAAGATGAGAGGTGTCTGGAGCTGACCCGAAGTGAAGCCTGGCCAATGCTGGCTAAGCCACAGCCAACATGCAGACCTGGCATGGTTGCAAGCCACTTAGATTTGGAAGGTTGTTGGCAACCTCATTTGCAGTAAAACCTAAGGCAGTAACCCATGTTGAAACCAAAACACTGTCGCACACAGGTGTACTTAGAGCGTGCAATCCTCATTTAGATGGGCAGGTTGTGGTGTTATCTGCAAAAGAATCAGTCATGTGGTTTAATACATTGATCTCTTACGTGGTTGTAGCACGCTCTTCTCTTTGGCTAACACCCATAGATAAATCTTGTCAACTCTCTAGTTTGTAATCTAAGGGAAAAGATGCCTGTTGAGCTCAAACTCCTGAATGTCTGGAGTATTTTTTTAGGGGGAAATGCAAGGAACTTATGTTGGAATACGATGCTTGCGTCAAGTTTCTCATATCAGAGTGAAACATTCAGAATGCATTAAAACTTCCACCCCCAAAAGGCAATTATAGAAAGAGAGACAGAGAGAGAGAGGAAAAAAAAAATGCCCAAAGAAACCCTTTTAATGCCTATAATTTTCCTCGTTCCTTGCATGTCCCATTAAAAAGAAAAATGACATTAAAATAATTTTAAAGTTTTTGGCTTAAGCTCATTGGCATAAGGAAATTTCCCTGCTTAGAATCAAGTTCTCATTATCTTGCCCAGCCTGCATTAAGTATGGACTCCTGTGGAGATCTGATGGGGGACTGGGTTCCCACTGAGAATGGCCATGCCGGAATTAACATGGCGCCAACCTTTCCATAATGGGCGCTACATGGCTCTCTGCCTTGCAACTCTCTTTCGGGCCCTTGGGATGAAAACCTGCCAAATTTCTTCCTGCAGTCACTCTATGTGGGGTTTGTCCCTACATGTTTTCCTTGTGCCAGGTCTGATCTTTCAAGATTTGCGGTCTTTTTAATTTAAATGCATCGATGTTGTAGCTCAGCTATAAGCAACTGATGAACATAAGAATTTGCAGTAACTTTTTCATTTCTTACTATGTCCTGAACCCCCTGCTCCTGGTTTTAATCAGATTTCACCCCATTAAAGAAGCAGGCATTGGAATCTTTTGGTGGGCCATTAGCTGTTAAATTGATAAAAGTAATTAACCTGTTAAGTAACAAGCTGTTGAGGAAGAATCTTGGCGATTCAGTGCCTATGTTTTTATTTAATCATTGGTGTTCCTCCTGCCACTGTGGCTGTTTTACCTAGAAGGAGCTGCAGGAATAGGGGCCCTGGACGTTACTGGCCACCTGTCAGGCAGTTGTCAGATGGTAATGATTTTCAGTCACTGCCAAGCAGGTTCTAGATTTGAACCAATGACCTAGGAAGGAAGTCTCCATCGCCTATCACCAAATTATCCCCTGAGCCCCTTTCATTCCCAACTAACACCCTTTCCAATAAAACTCCATTTTTGTCATTGAATCTGTCAACTCGCCTACAAATCCCCGAAGGGTGAAATTAATTTGAACTACAGAGTTGGGCAAACAAGCTCAGAAGTGAGTTATTCAGAAATAGAAGCCAATATTTCAGACATTGATCCATTTTGGGGGAAAAAAAAAATGGCCTTGTTTTCCCACTTGGCCCTTGGGGGTGGGGTGGGCAGGGATAATGGATACAGAATAAACAAAGAAGTTGTTATGTGATTTACTGCATGGAAAATCTTAACTATTCCCGTTTCTCATTTTCTTATGGCTTCAAGTGGATGGACCTTCTAGAGATTAAAAGCTGAATCACTCTCGAGAATCTTCCTTCCTCTTACCAGGCTACCTAGGAGTTTCCACCTGATGACATTAGGAAAAGAGTGTGCTTGATTGCATTAGGAAAAGAGTTTCATAGCATTTTCTTTTCACTTTTTTTTTTCTTTCAACTGTGAACCCGCTATGAGTAGCAGAAACTTCCTGTGGTAGGAAATAGCTTATCTTGAAATTTCTATCCCAGCAACATCTGCATAGTTCAAACCTTGTTGGAAGGCCAACACAGTTTCTTCAATTTTGATAATCTTTGTGTGTGAACCAGCCCAAATTAACTAGATATTACATGAAGCTACATTGAGCCCATTCTCTTGACTCGAAGGGAGGGAGATGTGGTGGAGATTAGGGGAACTGTGTGCTCAGATTGTGAGTCAATGATAGGGTCTAGGAGCGTTTTTGACTTTCCCTGAATTCCTGGTGTCAGTTTCCTGACGCTTTATGAACACATAGAATGTACAAACATGTTCATCTGGGACTAAAAGTGTCCATGTTTTCTTTATCAAGGCATCTGATACATATGGCTTGTCTTTCCTGGCCACAAAGACTTCCACTTGGTCCTAAGTTCAGCTACTCTGGGAGATATGCAATTTTCTCTTGGCACACCCACACTAAGCACCCAAAGGTCTATTTAATATGCACCACGCAGTCTATATTTTAAGTTAGACCATCCCAAATGCACCCTCCAAACTCAGTGAAAATCTATCCAGCCACTTCACATAGTACAGTAGCAGACAATTTTATTAATAGAAATACAAACTATCCAACTGAAGCATTTTTCTTCATTCCTAGAGCATGCAGGGGGTACAAAGAATTTTCTAGATATTTTTCTCCGGCATATGCCTATGTAGAAGAAACAAAATAATGACCCAGAAAAGGTGAAAGTAGTTAATCAGGTTCATAATTTAAGGTGGGTGAGTTTAATGGTGCACGCATTAGAAATATTAGACGCACCAAGACTGACACTTTCTCTAATGCCGTTGCTAAAGAAAAGCATTTTTAATGACCTCATAGTTTTTATTTTAAAATAATTATTGCTCTTTGCATGTCTAATTGTGATCTGGGCAATTAGAACATAATGTCTCCCTTGGTCCCTTTCCTCTAGGCTAGGTAGCAAGGGCAAGGCAGCAGTCGTGGCTAAAGAGGGGCACAGCAATGGCGCGTTGTTGATATTCACACAAGGGGATGAAAAACACATCTTGGATTTGTGGGCAGAAGACCTTGGTTTGTGCACTGACTCTGTCGTGGTGTGACTTCACAAGTAACATAACCTCGGCTACCTTTGCCCTCATCTCTGTCGACAGGGAGAAAGAGTGACTTCACAGGACCGTCATGAGCTTCCATGAGATAAGATGGGAATAATCACTTTATAAATGGTGTACACACTAGATGGAAGTCAGTTAATGTTTTTATTAGCTCAGCTGATCTTCATAATTGCTGCATGAGCCAGGAAAGGCAGATTAATGTTGCCTTTTCACAGATGAGAAACTGGACATCAGAAAGGTTAACTAACTTTGACTAGCAAATGTCAGATGTCAGACTCACACCCTGCATCCTTCGGTTCTGAGATGAATCTTCTTTCCTCTGCAACAGTGGTTCTAGAGCCTTCCTGAACGCCAGCTGGGAGAGCTTGTGAAAAAATGTCGTTCCTCCCTCCTCTACTCCCACTCCAAAGATATATGGACTCAGTGGGTCCGAGATTGGCTTTAGGAATCTGCATTTTTAATAAACGCTTCAGATCATTCTGATGCAGGACATCCATGAACAACATTTCTAGAACACTTTGTTGTTACAACACTCTGTCTACCAGAATTATGTCCCAGGAAGGCAATCCTTTGGAATTAAAGAAACTTCCTATTTACTGGTATAAGGGAATTTGGAATTTGTCATTAATTATTATTAATGACAATAATAACAGTACTATTACTTGAGTTTTAATAGGTACCAGCCACTGTGCTAAATGTTTTGTGTACACTGATCTCCTCTTGAAAGGCCTCGCTGCAGAGAATGGCCTGGAGTAGAGGGTGATCAGGGTGACTGGACCCTTATGGCCAAATCCCCTGGAACCCCCACTATCTGGAACCCCTACTACCTGGAATCCCCACTACCTGGAGCCCCTACTATCTGGAACCCCCACTATCTGGAACCCCCACTACCTGGAATCCCCACTACCTGGAGCCCCTACTATCTGGAACCCCCACTACCTAG
>RJWJ010015542.1:0-35992 GCA_004363605.1 Indri indri
TAAGCTAAACAAGGTTACTTTATTCATTTTCACCACATGGAAACTCTGACAAATTCCAAACCCGCATGCTGTTGAAATACAAGCAATGACTTAGAAAAACAAAAGCAAGTTCAATCACAACTTTAAAAAGAGAAAGCCTGGGATCGCCTTGATGTAGCTGTGCTCTAACAGGTATAAGATGTGGAAGGGAATTTTTCCTGTTTCCCTAGATTCGGAGCCTACGACTCCAAGCTGAGACCAAGAAAACATCACATAACACACAACCGGGGCCATGGAAACACCCATGAAACCTCCCCAAAAATTCACTGCCCCTTACTCTCTTGGACTTTAAATGCAAACCTGAGAATCAAAGAAACTGCTGGAGGGAAAAGTCAATGAAAATGCAGTGATCATAATGAGTTTTCCCTCCCTCCCTGGGCTCCCCATCTCACGTCAAACAAGAAGCTATCCAAGAGGATCATTCTACTTACCCACTAGAAGGGGTACTAGCATTTTATTCTATCACTGGGCAGTGGTCTTGATGATCTCCCCTCTGTGTATCTATCTGACAAAGACGCAAGAGCATGAGGATAGGGTTGCCAGATAAAATACAGGGTGTATGGAACTGACTTACACTAAAAAGACATTCGCTGTTTACCTGAAATTCAAATTTAACTGGATACCAATTGCTTCTCGGCCCTTCCACTAAGCTCAAGTGCAATTTCACTGGATGTCCTGCATTTTACTTGCTACGTCTGGCAACCTTGATTAGGAAGAACAGCAGGGCAGAGAGAGCTTGCGGCAGAGAGACAGTGGAAAACAGACACAATGGATTTGGATTTCGATTAGTTGGATTTGCGCTGTCTTGCAAGTATCCATGCAAGACCCCCTCCCCCCACTGATGGGCAGATCCCAACACCCAAAACCTGCAGAGTGGACTATCTGGGGTGGAAACTGTGGTGGGGGGCATTGGAAAATATCAGAAATCTGTGGGGCAGCTCCAAAGGTCCTATACAAAGAACTTACCCACATATGTGTTCCAAAAGAGAAACACTTGTCCAACAGACATTTGTCAAAGCCAGAGAAGCAGTAACAGCAGAGAGATGACCAAGGTGTCAGTCAAGGAAGAAATATTGTGTCTTTCCATGTGCCCCTGCAACCCCAGCCCACCAGGGGAGACAGGAACCCAAATTTGTGGGGGTAGAGGAAGAAATGAAAGGGCAGGTCCTGCAAGTCCCCTGACTACAGCCAGAAAAGGGGAGGGCGGAGGACAGGAAATAAATGTTAAATTGGATGTCAAACTGAAATTTTAAGCTGCATCGGTACATTAGTTACCTATTGCTGCATAACAAACGTAGTGGCTTAAAACAACACACATTTACTCTCACAGTTTCTGCGGGTCAGGAATCTGAGTCCAGCTTAGCTGGGTCCTCTGTTTCAGATGTCAGCAGGGGCCACAGTCACCTCAAGGCTCCAGTGGGAAGGATCCACTTCCAAGCTCACTCACCTGGTTGTTGGCAGGATTCAGTTCCTTACGAGATCTTAGACCGGAGGCCTCGGTTTCTCCCTGCTGCTTGGCCAGAGGTCATCCTCGGTTCCTTGCCACATGGGCATCTCCAACACGAGAGCCATTCTAGAAGCTGCCTACCACAGACCGCATTCACTTAGTAACTGAGGGTATCAGAAGGCCATGGTGCTGCCCAAAATGTCTTTTATAGATGAAGAAAGAAGATTAAATAATGTGTACTGAAAAAGGTATTGAAGAAAAAAATCAAACTTTTATATTTGTGTCCATAAAGTTCAAACAGCTCTATAAATTGGATAAAAGCATTTGTCTTCTGAAAGCAGGCAAGAGTTGAGTAGGAAGGAAGGGAGACAGTGTGGTGATAGAGAGAACTCATTCTTTAGAAACCGTCATAACCAGACTGGAAGCCCAGCCTCACCACTGCTAATACCTTCCTTGACTGACCCCTTGGTCATCTCTCTGCTGTTCTGCTTCTCTGGCTTTGACAAATGTCTGTTGGACAAGTGTTTTTCTTTTGGAACTCACGTGTGGATGGGTTCTTTGTAGAACCCTTTAGAGCTGCCCCACGGTTCTCTAATCTAATTAACATTTTTGAAACACAATCTTCTTCTCAGTGATCAGGGTTGTGATGAGCATAGCAGATGACATACATGTTTGTGTGACGTGTCTAGTGGCTATTACCATCGTTATCATAACCGTTATACAATCCTCCACAGCTGATCTATCCAAGGTTAGTGACCAACAGAACCCAAAGACAATTATTCTCATCTCTATTTTAAAGGATGAAGATGACAGAAGTCACAACAGTCAGTTATGCATAAGCAAGTAGATACTTCTAGATTGTACCTGAATTTTGTCCTAGGTAAGAAATTTTGGTAAAACTAACTCTCTGCTCAGTGGCCTGTATTTTCACAAAGAAAGTGAAAAATCTTGTCTGTTGACATCTGGGCAGAGCTCTGCATGAAGTGAAATGCCACTTGTGGATATTCTCTCATAAAGTGTCACAGGGTCAAGATGCCAGGAGAGAATCCAACACAGTCATAAACAAGTGGAGTTTCTCCCTTGTCAGCAAGAGCCTCTTCCCCGAAGCAAAATCACAGCAATCTTTGCCTCACAGTCCAAAGAAAAAATATAAAAGGGGTTTATAAAAAAATTTCTTTCCCCTCCCAAAAAGGAAGATTTCGAAGCTAATGCCACCACCTTCCTCCTCCTTTGGCATCATCATCGTCACCACCACCATCATCACTGCCATTTATTGAGGTTTTCCCATGTGTATTATTTATCTCCTTTTTGTAAAATTATGCTAAAAACTTAGCAGCTTACCAGTTTAAAACAACAAATGTTTATTATCTCACAGTTTTTGAAAGTGAGGAATCCTGAAATAGTATATTAGGTTCTTCTGGTTCAGAGGCTATCATGAGGTCTCAGTCAATCTGTTCCTGACGGGGGGAGAGGGAGGGCAGGCTACAGTAATCTGAAAGCCTAATGGAGGCTGGAGGATCCACTTGCAAGCTCACTCACATGGCTGTTAGCTGGAGGCTTTGGTTCCACCTCATGTGGGCCTCTCCACGAGCAACATGGAAGCTAGCTTCTCCCAAAGTGAGTGATTCTGGAGAGTAACCAAGGCAGAAGCTACGGTGCCTTTCTATAACCTATTCTCCAAAGTTGCTCACCATCATTTCCCCTCCAATCTATTTGTCAAAAGCAAGTCACTAAATCCAGCTTACACTCAAGGGGCGAGGAATTAGGCTTCAATTCTTGAAGGAAAGAGTATCAAAGAATTTGTGGACATAGTTTTAAAAGAGCATGTTACACAGACTGTGGTAAACACGATACATATATTTTCTTTCCTAATTTGAAAGAAGAAATTGTTTATTCATGCCTTTATTCATTCAACAAACCTTTTACTGTAGTCTTTACCTAACCAAGGATGTGTGCTAAGTGTCTGCTTTGTTCAGGCATTTTATCCCTTAATGGTTCTTGTAATCAGACTATTCTTTTCCTTATTGTACCTGTTAGAGTCTCTTCCTATAGCCTTGCAATAACATCTTCTCTCCTCTGACCACCAAAATATCCCCACATTTATGTTTCTTCCAACCCAACTTAACTCATTACAAACTAGTAGTTTAAGTATATACTTACATATAACATTTATAATTTAACCATTGTCTGCAGCAAAGATATAATACAGTACTAGTTGGGGAAATTTTCAACTGAAGCCCACCACATCCATGAGAGAAGACAGCCAACTTCAGAGTGTGATGTAGGAAGAACAGAGAAGTTGTTCTCGCCAAAATAGCTACTTCCATCTACTCTCAGGAATTCCCACATAAAAGAAGGCCACCAACTTTACTCTTTAAAAAATATAAGTGTTCCCAGAAGATATAAAAATAAAACTGTTAATGGCAATTAACTCCTTAACTAAGATTTCCAGAGAAATAAGGCAAGAAAAAGAAATATGAGGCATCTGAATTGGAAAGGAAGAAGTAAAATTGTCTGTTTGCAGATGACATGATCTTACATATAGAAACTCTAAAGATGCCACCAAAAAACTTTTAGAACCAGTAAATGAATTCAGTAAAGTTGCAGGATAAAAAATCAACATACAAAAATCAGTAATGTTTTTATACATTAACAACAAACTATCCAATGAAGAAATCAGGATAACAATTTCACTTATAATACCATCAAGGAAAAAAACCTTAGGAATAAATTTAACCAAGAAAGTGAAAGGTGTGTATATTGAAAACTATAAAATGTTGATGAAAGAAATTGAAGAAGTTACAAATAAATGGAAAGATATGTGTTCACAGGTTGTAAAAATTAATATTTTTAAATTGTCTATACTATTAAAAGTGATCTACAGATTCAACACAATCTCTATCAAATGCTACTGGTATTTTTCACAGAAACAGAAAAAAACAATTCTAAAATTTGTATGGAACTACAAAAGACCCTGAAAAGCCAAAGCAATCTTCAGCAAAAAGAACAAATCTGGAGGCATCACAGTACTTGATTTCAAAATATACTACAGAGATATAGTAATCAAAACACCATGAAACTGGCACAAAAATATATGAACCAATGGAACAGAATAGAAAATCCAAGAATAAATCCATGCATTTATGGTCAATTGATCTCTGACAAAGGTACAAAAAAAACCCCACACACACAATAGAGAAAAGACAGTCTCCTCAATAAATGGTGTTGGGAAACTGATTATCCACATACAGAAGAATAAAATTAGACCCTTACCTCATACCGTATACAAAAATAAACTCAAAATGGATAAGAGACTTAAATTTAAGACCTTAAACTATAACACTACTAGAAGAGAACACAAGAGAAAAGCTCCAGGGCTTTGATCTGGATAATAATTTCTTGGATTAGGCCCCAAAAACATAGGCAACAAAAGTAAACCTAGATAAATGGGATTACAGCAAACTAAAAAGCTTCTGCACAGAAAAGGAAACAAGCACAATCAACAGAGCGTAGAGACGATCTACAGAATAGGAGAAAATATTTGCAAATCCTATATCTGATAAGGAGTTAATATCCAAAATATATAAAGAACTCAAACAACTCAATAGTAAGAAAACAAATAGCCTAATTTAAAAATGGGCAAAAGATCTGAATAGATATTTCTCAAAAGGAGACATACGAATGGCCAACAGGTATATGAAAAAAATGCTCACTACCACTAATCATTGGGGAAATGTAAATTAAAATTACAATATCACTTCACAACTATTATAATGGTTATTATCAAAAAGAAAAAAGATACCAAGTGTTGGTGACAGTGTGGAGAAAAGTAATCCTTTGCACAATGTTGGTGAGACAGTAAATTAGTACAACCATTAGGAAAAAATTGAATGAATGTTCCTCAAAAAAATTAAAAATAGAACTACTATATGATCCAGCAATCCCACTTCTGGGTATACATCCAAGGGAAATGATATCAGTATGTTGAAAAGATATGTGCAGTTCCATGTTCATTGCAACATTATTGACAATAGCCAAAACATGTAATCAATCTCAGAGTCCATTGACAGATGAACATATAAAGAAAATGTGGTGTGTGTGTCTGTGTGTGTGTGTGTGTGTGTGTGTGTGAGACATGGAATGTTATTCAGCCTTAAAAAAAGAAGGAAATCGTGTCATTGCAACAACATGGATAAATGTGGAAGACATTATGCTAAGTGAAATAAGCCAGACACAGAAAGATAAATACTGCATGATCTCACTTGTATGTAGAATCAAAAAAGTTGAGCTCCTATTTAATAGAAGCAGAGAGTAGAATGTGGTTGCCAGGGTCAGGGAGTGAGGAACAGAGGGAAATAGGGAGATGCTGGTCAAGGGTACAAAATTCCACTTGGATAGAATTCCAAAGATCTATTATACATCATGATGACTATAGTTAATAATAATGTATTGTATACTTGAAAATTGCTGAAAGCAAGTTTCATAAAAATCATAAGTATGTGAAGTGATGATGTTAATTAGCTTGATTGAATCATTTCACAATGTGTACATATATCAAAACATCACTGTCCACTGTAAATACTGTATATATAGTTTTATTTGTCAATTATGCCTTAATAAAGCTGAAGAAAATAAATAAACAAAATAAAAAATAAATTAAAATAAAATGTCTAACAACTGATGAATGGATCAACAGAATACGGTACCTACATAAAACAGAATATTACTTAGCAATAGAAAGAAAGAAATTATTGATACATGCTATGACATGGATGAACCTTGAAAATATTATGTTAAGTGAAAGAAGCCAGTCCAAATGACCACATATTGTATGCATCCATTTATATGAAATGTCCAGAATAGGCAAATCTATAGAGACAGAAAGTAGATCAGTGGTTGCCTAGGGCTTGGGGGCAGAGGGAGGGGTTGGAAGGCAATAAGGAGTGGCTGCTAATGATGAAAATCTTTCCTAAGTAGATAGTGTTGATGGTTGCACAAATGTGAATATACTAAAAATCATTGAAATGTACGCTTTAAATGGGTGAATTGTATGGTATGTGAATTATATCTCAGGAGAGCTGTAAAAAATTTAAATGAAAGATCAGTGCAAAGCTATAATAAGATCAAAAGGGCAATTGATATTGATTGGTATGTACCGTAATCAGTTTATAAGATACTGAACACCTGCTGTATATGCAAACTCTGATCAATAAAATTAGAAAAAAATCACAGTGCATAACAACAAAATAATTCATTCTATGACATTGTGTGAGTAGTTCAATGCGTGCTATGGATGTCTGATGAGCAAAGAAAAAGTTAATAACATTTTCTCTTTGGAACAGGCATTTCTTCAATTTTTTAAGTGAAAGAGAGCAATCAAGTTGCATAAAATTAAAATCTTAATTCTTCAGCCCTTGGCTATGTTATGTAAAGAAGTTTCATAAACACAAGTCTGTGATCAGAATCTATGGAAATCCTGAGAGAATATCCAACACAAATGAGTTGCCAGAGGATATTTCCATACAGAATTAAATACTACCCTTTTAAGATTAACAAATGATTTATTTATAATTTCAGCCTCTTTGTTGGGGAAAGGCTAAAAACTATTTCAATTCTAAGAAGTTCCTAAACTGTGGCTCTTGTCTACTATCTCAAGGGAAAAAAAATCAGTTGAGAGACTTCACCTTACAAGATGAGAATCTGAGGTGACTTATTCTCATTCTAATAATGAGGTAAAAACATCCCAGGTATCTCTATTCAGGGAGCACCTGGACAATATCCAATCCCCAAAGAAACTAAAAATTCTGTTCAGTGACAACACATTATTTAACTTACCGGGGCAATTTAAGGTAACACAATGTGACTTGAATCTATACAAGGAAATTTGTCAGGTGAAAGTATTTCTTCCTTAAGAAACACCTGCTGACAATAGAGATGGAAAAAATGCATGTCAGATTGTGAGCTTGTTGTGAGAATGACCCTGACTGATTCTGTAACCATGTGCAAATTAGTTCCCTTCCAGATCTTTAGGGGGGTGATTTCCAAAGGCTTCAAGCCAGATCTATGGCTTGATGGCAGAAGGTAGCAGTTTTTAATTCTTACATATATAAATTTATTTTATAGATAACATATATAAATTATATATTTATATTTTATACATTTATGTATAGATTTTTAATTTACAATTTTTATATATTGATATTTATAATTTCTATACACATACATGTATAGAAATAAATATCTCCAACAGACCCTCAGGAAATCACAAGTGGAAAAGAACCCACTTTTCAACCCACTGAATCAGCATTTACTTTTCCCCAGAAAGTTTCTCTAACACCCTCACGTTAGCTCTTCATGTCACACATCCTCCATGGCAGACAGGAAGGAAAAGATGCAACATCCTCTCTTTATCACCATGTGCTCCTTGGTTATCTCAGATGCAAAATAAATGGGAGGGAAAGAAAAAAAAAATCACACCAATCGCCAGATCGTCTCTTCATAATTTTATATTTGCAATTTTACCTAAGTGGTGATTTTGTCACAAAGAGAAGTTTGAGGGTCTTAACAGGGATTTATTAGAGGACTTTATTTCTGAGTGAGACCTGCCCTCACATCTGGATCAACCACTGTGAAGATCTATACTACTCAGTCACTTAATGTCTTTAATTAGCTCCCCTCTGAGATCCGCAGCAAAACTGCAGCTCTCGCACTCACGCAATACACAGGGAAGAGTGGACTGGACTCTAAAGTAGGCAATAATTGGCTTCTGCCTCTGCTGGGAGTGCTCAGCAGCCTCTGCGGCCCCCTCCGAGACCTTCGTTACAAGTGTGAACAGAGCCCCACCTTCAGGGTCTCCCAGAGGAGCCTGTTTTACTCTGTGCCCAGCACTGGCCACAGTTTGGTCAACACTTCCTGTGATGACTCCCTCCTGCGTTACATCTCCAGGACTTCCCTTGCTGTGTCTGGTAAGTGAGCACAGCAGTAAAGAGTATTAAATTGAAAATTATTGGGGATTCTTCTTCTCGCAACTTTGAAATTACTCCGCCTGAACATTCTCTTAGGAAGAGCTTAGAGCACAACTCAACTGTTCCCTAATTCTCCAAACAGAGGCTCTGCTCTAAACAAGTTTGGGAAGGAAGGGAAAGAAAGAAAAGAAATAAACAATTATTAAGCCTCTAAATGCCAGGGCACTTTAAAAATAGTCTCAGAAAAAACTCAGTAAGGGTATATGCCCACATGACAAAAGTGATCATCTCTATGCAGCAAGACACCAGAGGATTTTTCTTTTCTTCTATGACTGAGCAGTATTTTCTAAATTTTCTATGGGAAAAAAATGTATTTTGAGATAAAATTTTTAGATGGAGGAGGTGGGAAGATTCCAAATAATAAAAGGAACTCTGACTAGCTATCCCTAAAAATAATCACACTAGCTTTTTATTGTCTTTTACCAGTTTCTCTCCTAATCACTGTGGGTAAGAAACGGACGATGTTAACTAAAACTATTACAAATTTATTTGCTGTATCTAATCCTGATTTTTCTTTCCTGGATGTTTTTTTAGAAGTCTCAAGCCTTCCTGCTCTTCTCTTTGATTCCTGGAGGGGAAGTCCAGCCAGGCTACCCGCTCCTAGGTCCTGGGTCCTTCTCTGGACCAAGGAAGGGTCCCCCTTCCAAAAAGTGTCTGGAGCTGATACTGCAAATTAAAAAGTCTCTCCAAGCCCCTGGAAGAGGCCTCCACATCCTCAAGTGAGTGATTTACATCTCAAATACCAGAGAAGGGCTAAAGGGGGTCTCCTCCAGTCCCTTATGGGTTCAGCCTCCTCAAACTTTGCAGGAACAGTGGCCACCTCATCATTCTGCCCACTCAGGTGAGAGGTTTGGATATCCATGAACCTTCTGGTATGAGCTTGCTCTTTTACTCCCAAAGAGAACCTGGGGCCTGTTAAGGCAAAACTTTAAACAAGTCAGTATTAGTCTACAGGAAAAAGCCAGGAGGAGAGAAGAAGGGGAATGAACATTATTTAGACACATTTCTTTTAAAACTGCAGAAGGCTATTTTATCTGAAGACCAGAACCTCTCTGTGTTGGAGGCAGACTCCTGGGTGCCACCATACCTAATATTTCAAATGGAGTCCCCTACCGCTTAAGTAGGACACAGAATAATTAAAGCTCTGAAACACACAATCAAACTAGACCAGGATTAAACAATATCTGTAAGGAGAAACTTGGGAGGTATTCGTCTCTCTAATAGGAAAAGGGAATAAGTCCTTGGCAAGGGAACACTTTTAGTGAAGAAAGAGAATTATTCAAAAAGCCTAAGGAAATTGTAGAATCCTAACTGCAAAGGAAGATGACCTTGGTCCTAGAGAAAGTCAGGTTGAGGCTGCTACTTATTAAAATTCTTTGTAATAAGCAAAGACAGCAGAGCCTAAGTCCTCGTCCTGGATGATAGCAGATGCCCTCCAAGCAGGGTCACCTCCAGAGAAAGCGGTTTGGAACAATTACAGGTCCAAAGACTCTAATCCCAACCCCCTGGCACCAGATATGTTTTAGAATTCTGAAATTTTTGGATTTTAGAAAAGAAATCTGGCACACAATCAACAATATTATATAATATCTTCAGTAGGATCTGGGGCAACACCCCATTAATGTTTCTTAAGCAAAACATATGAAAATTCATACCAAGTGGGATAAATAAAGAAGATATGTGTGTGTGTGTGTGTGTGTGTATGTATATAGACTCACGTCAGTTCAAGTTTTGCTGCCAGATAAGTTATAGGAAAAAGAATTCAATTTTATGAGGTTTTTGGATTTCAGAGATGTGACTCAGGGATTGTGCAGCTCTGCTTTTTGAATGTCTTTCTTTCCTAGCAGAGACTGAGAACCATGCCTTACTTATCTCCCCTAGCATGTGGCTTATGACTGGTGCCCAGGAAGCAAGTTTAGTTTAATTGCTTATTTCTCAGGCTGTGGGTCTCTCCCATCTGCTAGGAACACTGCCCAAGAGCCCTGGACACCCAGGGAGGGCCAAACTGAAAGAGCAAGGCCTACTCTGCTCAGATGTGCTCTGAGCCTCTTTGAAGTGAAGGAGTTAAAAACAACCCTATTGGAAACCAAGAAGAAGGGAGGGAGGGAGGGGGTGAGGGATAAAACGTACCTATCGGGTACAATGAACACTATTCTGGTGACAGGCACACTAATAGCCCTGACTTCAGCATTGTCCAATTCACCCATGTAACAAAAACCCTTAATATTTTGATATTTTTTTTAAAAAGTAAATTTTATGTCTAATTTTAACCCATTTATTCCCAATTCTAAGCGCTTTCATCATTTAAGCCATCCAAAGATTATGAAGGCCAAGAATTAGATTTTTTTTCAGTAGTATCTTGTTTGGGGATTTGATAGCAATCCTGCTAAAATGACAAGGATGTCCCATCTGGTCGCTGTAATTATTCATTCTTGTCTCCTTGAATGTACTGGCCTGGAGACAGAGGCAAGACTAAAGGCATAGTAGGAATAGCAGTTCCTGTCACACACCCACGGCAGACTCAGTTCAGTCCCCATTTCTGCTCTGGGTCCACCTTCCATGCAGGGCCCCATGGGGCAGCCACGTGGGCGTTTCCCGCCAGGGCTGCCAACCGGGCGTCTTCCTCACAGACCCGCCTCCTCTTTGTGTCCGTGCCAGTCACCGCTGCTCCGGCTGGAAATAGATGTGTCGAGTTGTTCTCTAAGTCCCAGGTCCTTCAGCATATGGGACAAGGTCACCCTTCTCTTTCGGTCCTACAGGCAGTATAATGAGTCTTATCTTTCACTCCGTGAGAAATAGAGTGTAACTTTAAACTTTAAAGCAAGGAGGAAAACACGGGTTTACAGTTGAATGCCCAAAGCAACAAGGACACTGGAAAAGGCAGCCACAATAGAGCATCAGCGCTCAAACACCCAGGCCACCTGGATATTTCTATTCACCATCACCCAGGGACAGGTGTTTTGACATACAGAGTTGCCTGATCTAGAAAACCCAACATAAAGACATTTAAACCTGGAGAACAAATAAATTCGCTCCCTAATGACAATATTGCAAAATTTCTCAAAAGTCACCCCAAGGTTGCTTTAGTTAGTAAAATGCCTCAAGTGTATTTTTTGACTTTACTTTTTAAAAAAAGTTCTTTACTATATAAACGACAAGTGTGTAGAGTTTAAAAATGGGAGCAATTAAACAGATTATACAGTGGAAAGTCTCAGCTCATGCTCCTGTCCCAAAGGGCCCCAGTTCCCCAAAGGCAACTACTGAGACCAGATTTTGGATTCTTCCAGAAATATGATCTACATATACAAGTGTATATCACTTTTTCACTATAAACTCTATTATACTATACACACTATTATGCACCTTGCTCCTTCCAAGTACATTTAAATAATTAATTAGGAAATATTCTCCTTCCTAAAATCATTTGTCCTTCCAGCTTTCCCAGCTGACGGCTGGCAGATTAATATCCCTCCATGCTTGGGGCATGGCAGCCCCTCTGCAACACGCCCACACATGCAGAACTCCTCAGGGCTCTCTGTGCCCATGTCTGAAGCCCTCAGCTCCATATTCATGGTATTCAAGCCTGAGGCTTCTTAACTAATCCCCACAAATGGTGCTATGGGTTGAATTATGTTTCCCAAAAATATATTGCAAAGTCCTAATCCCTGGAAACTATAAATGTGACCCCTTATTTGAAAATAGGGTCTTTGTAGATATAATTAAGATGTAAGTTAAGATGAGGTCATTACTGGAGTAGGGTAGGCCCTTAACCCAATGCGACTGGTGTCCTTACAAACAGAAAGACACTGGGACATACAAACACAGAGGAAGACAATGCGCAGACACCTGAGGAGACAAGATGCCACATGATGACAGAGGCAGAAACTGGAGTGGTGCATCCACGAGCCAAGGAATACCACGTATTGCCAACAGCAGCAGGAGCCAGGAAGGAGGCATGGGATAGAGCTCCCCTAGGGCCTTCAGAAAGAGTGTGGTCCTGACGACACCTCGATTTTGGTCTTTCACTCTCCAGAATGGTCAAAGAATATATTTCAGTTGTTTTAAGTCACCCAATTTGTGATACTTTGTTACCACAGCCCTAAGAAACCAACACAAATGCCACCAGGCTTTTCTTCCTCCCTCATCTTGTGTCTACCCTCACACACAGAACCCGCCTTCCTCTCCGTTCCCCATCTGCCTCCTACAGCCCTGGTAGGCCAGGCTGAGGGGTTCTTCCTCCAAAATCCTCCTTGAATCCTCAAGCCAGCCCTGATCTCTTACCTGCTTGAACTGGTCACTTGTGCTCTGCGCAGTTGTGCCCCCAATTGTCTCTGGTGTGTAGGTCTTTTCAACTGGACTACAGTTTCCTGAGTACTGACTTTGTGTTTTAATTTTCTCTAAATCCAGTGTGGACCCACAGTGTATATTTTCAGAATCATAGAATGATACCTGGTCTTTGTCCCAATTTCCTGGCACATGGTTCCTAAAACACTTGGAATATCCTGAGTGACAAGAGTGACAGGAGCATCTTTTGTTCTAATGAGGCAACCCTTGGCAGGCTGAGCCCCTAGATAACTTCAGAATTGGGGCTAGTCTCCAGAGAGACAGACCCTTGATTAGAAGCTTGAAACTTTTAGCCCCAACCTCCAGGGAGGGGAGAGGGGCTGAAGGTTGAGGTGATCACCAATGGCCAATGATTTAACCAATCATCTCTATGTAATGAACCCTCCATAAAAAGCCCTACACAATGGGATTCAGAGAGTACGTGGGTGGAGAACACATTGAGGTTCATCCCAACTCCACAGGGACAGAAGCTTCCACGCTAGGGACTCTTCCAGACCTCACCTATGCACATCTTCATCCAGCTATTCATTTGTATCCTTTATAAATAAACCATTAAACATAGATAAAGTGCCTTCCTGAGTTCTGTGACCATTTCAGCAAATTATCAACCCTAAGGGTTGTGAGAACCCCCAATTTATAGCCTGTCAGAAGTACAGTTGGCCTGGGACTTGTAATTGCCATCTAAAGAGGGGCAATCTTGTGGGACTGAGCCCTTTAACCAGGAGGATTTGACCTTGACTCCAGGTACAAAATATCAGAATTGAATTGAATTGTTGGCACCCAGTTGCTGTCAGAGAGTTGGAGAAGTAGTATTGGAAAAGACACCACATATTTGGTGTCGGGAGATAAAAAATACCTCTCATTTGGTGTTAGAAATGATGTGAGAAAAAAAACCCTCTCAATATTCAACATGCAATCCATGACTCAATAATACTGAAGGATTACTAATTTCAAGAAATGATAAGAAAAATAATTTATGACTCTTCATTAGGCATTCCAGAGTATATTCAGTGTCTCTAATAAAATGAAAGAAACCCTATTGGAAAGATATTTTATTCCTTACTGTATTTCAAAAAGAAAATGGATCTCTATTTAAATGTAAAATTCAAGATAGGATAATTACTAGAAAGTTTACTATGAAAAATAGTGAATTGAATACTAATGTGTAAGGTGACTCATGAAACCAAATGTAAATTGCCAGAAATAAATATCTTTGAAGCTAAAACAGTATCTCGTGTTTGGATAATATGCATTTTAAAAAAATCTACAATATGATTAACAGAACTCTAATAGGCAATTGATTTACAAAGTCTGAGGGTATTCAGCCAACCTATAGATGTCATTGTCATAGGAGAGCTGAGTAGACATTTATCAGTAGAACAGTACCAATGACCATCTGATTTACCCACATGCTGATTTTCCTCTCACTAAATTATTTTAGGCATAGTGCAGATCCTAGAATCAAATATGTTTGAGTTAGAAAAGACCTTGAAAGTTGAATCATCCAATCTCTTGCTCAGTATGGAATACCCTCCACTTCCTCCCTGAATTGGCCATCAAACCATTGCCTGAGTCCAGCTGAAAACACCCTCTGTTTTGAAAGGCACCTATTCCATTGCTGGGTTAGGAGAAATAAGGACCCTGGAACCCATTCCAGTTGGTGCACCCAGAGGAGAAAGCCTAAAGAGAGGCCCGTCAACATGACCTCCTGGCCTTCTGCTTTCAAACTGCTTTCAAAAGATTGCACATCAGAGAAAAGATGAATGGTGATTCTTGACCAGAACTGGTTTCACTGACCAGATTAGCTCTCATTGCAGTAAACCCCTGAGTCCTCCACCTCTGACCGGGCACCTTGGCATTTTCTTCCACATGAAGTAACCTCTAAGCATCACTACTAAATCAGAAGCCCCTGAAAACACCCAGGGCATGGCTTTTGCTCTCAGCATCATCCCATCCCACTCACACGAAGGCTTTGGGAGTGGAACAACTGGCTTCAAGGTCCAAAGGCTTAACCATGATGGATTTGAGGATGACTGCTCTCGGGCCATTTCAGTGGCATTCAGATATTTAACCACGGGAGTAATCTGCATCTTTTCACCTTAAAATGAGGCCTTAAGTAGGATAGGTTATAAAGAAAAAGGCCAACAGCTCCTATATTTGCTTTCAGTGCTACCTAACAAATTACCACAAACTTAGCAGCTTAAAACAACACATATTATCTTGCCATTTCTGTAGGTTAGGACTCTGGGCACAGCTTAGCTGGGTCCTCTGCAATGCTGCTACGAAGGTGGCAGCCAGGGCTCAGTTCTGCTGTGGGGGCATGACTAGCAACAAATCTTCCTCCAAGCTCACTGCAGCTGGGAGCAGAATCCCTTTCTTTGCAGCTGTTAACAGCGCTCAGTTCCTAAACACGACCACTCTCCTAAACACGACCGGCTCCTAAAGGCCACTCACAGTTCCCAGCCACATGGCCCTCTCCATTCATCGTCTTCTCACAACATGACCAATTGCCAGCAAATGGAAAGGGACAAATCTGCTAACAAGGAGTCTTACAAACCCCGACATGATCACCAAGTAACACCCCATCACCTTTGCCATATTCTATTGGTTAGAAACAAGTCACAGACCCGCCTACACTCAAGGAGGGGGCTTACAATGGTGTGAACGCCAAAAGGTGGGGTTGATGGGTGTCTTTCCCCCTAAGAGTCTTTCTACCACAACCTCAGGAATCTGTGTTGTTTAAAGCACCCCGGTAATGTTGATGTTTAAGCAGCCTTCATTATACTGCTATAAGATACTGTAGGCTGGGTGTGGTGGCTCACGCCTGTAATCCTAGCACTCTGGGAGGCCGAGGCCAGAGGATTGCTCAAGATCAGGAGTTCAAGACCAGCCTGAACAAGAGTGAGACCCCGTCTCTACTAAAAAAATAGAAAGAAATTATCTAGACAACAAAAAATATATAGAAAATATTAGCCGGGGATGGTGGTGCATGCCTGTAGTCCCAGCTACTTGGGAGGCTGAGGCAGGAGGATCGCTTGAGCCCAGGAGTTTGAGGTTGCTGTGAGCTAGGCTGACCCCACGGCACTCTAGCCCAGGCAACAGAGCAAGACTCTGTCTCAAAAAAAAAAACCAAAAAAGATACTGTAGAGGAGGCCAAACAAGGGAAAAATTATTTTATTGGTGTGATTGGTGTGGTTGTCAACCTTGACTGCACCTTAGAATCACATGAGATGTTTTCAGAAATCCTATGACAGGTGGCACCCCGGACCAGCTGAATCAGAATACCTGGGGACAGATCCATTTTTTGAAACACCTAAGGTGATTCCAAAGTGCAGCCAAAGCTGAGCCCCACTGTTTTCCTGGAATAGTGAGGAACTAGAGTCAACCTTAATGAGAAAAAAAGGCAATCTTTGGGGCAAGCTTTGAAAACCAAGTAGATGTTTTCCAGGTGACATAGAGGAGGGGCAAGAGATAAGGCAGGAACATTTTTAGGGATTTAAGGAAGCTGGCGGATTCAAAGAAAGGAATGGATTTGAGAAATACTTAGGAGGTAACACTGGTAAGAATTTGTGCCAAAGGCGAGGCTAACCAAGAAGGAAGAATCTCAGATGGCATTCAGATCTTGGGTTCAGACACCTGGGAGAGCACGGGAGCCACTAACTGAAAAAAGAAAATCAAGAGGAGAAGCCAGACGGAGGACGGCGAAGGTGGAGGAGATGCTGAGCTCAGTTCTAGAGATGTCGAGTTGCACACATTTTCAAAGGTGTTTTAATTAACTTGCACTAATGTTCCATTGGCTTGCTAAGTCCATTTAACATAGACTGGGCATTGCCAACATTTTCCCAATTAATTTATTCTTCTATTCTCTTCTATTTTCTATAGCACTCAGCTGTCCAGCACAAAGCCTTGTAAATCCCATATCTGCTTCTAATTTCCTGCTCCCCAAAGGTCATTTATTCTTTTACTAGTGCCACAACCTCTTGAATGGCCCCTCCTGTCACTAAATGTCAAGTGAATATTTTGCAAAATGCTAAGTATTGAAATCTTAATATGTGTTGATTGAGCAATTATGAGGTGTAAGGTTTTTCAGAACCATAAAAATTGAATCTTTTTTAAAAAAGCCTTTTTAATGTGTCAGCTTGAGTTCCTTAGTACCACTTTCTGAAGCCTCCCACTGAAAAGGAGAAAATCTTAGTTCCCTAAAGCCCTCAGAATGAGTCACCAGGCTTAAGCAAACAACCAGGTTAAAACTATTTCACTCCAGGCTGGAAAAGTTGCACCCTGGGGCTGAAAGCACAACTACCAATAATACAATATTGTTCCAAAGTAGGAAATCTAGAGACGTTTTAGACTTCTGTAATCTTGGTAACTGTCAAATATTAATAAATGAATATTTCTAAAATTTACGGAGGCTAGAGTTGTAAGCTACATTACACGGTGGTTAATTATCCCACTGACCAATGTCAACATTCATTGGCTTATCTAAACATTAATCAGAAGTCTGACTAGTGTTAAATCTTGGAAGAATTAATGTTTTTGTACATAAAAGTTTGGTCTAAAAACTTCTTCGTGCTATCTTATACAATCTTGAAGTGCTATCAGTTGCTGACCTTTAATGATTCAATGGAAACAACATTATAATTATTGTCACTCTCATAAATAATAAACATTTAATAAAAAATCTATAACCCAGCATTTCTATTCTAGTCACTTTCTAAGTCACTTTATCTTAAAATATAATCACGTTTCAGATCTACTCCAAGGAAAAGAAACCTTCTTTCCAAAATTAAAAACATCATATGTAGACAACAAAAAATATTAAAAATAGCACCTGAAGGCCTTTGAAGATATGAAAAATTGCTGTTGTTATTGTTTTTTCTCTACTTAGGAAAATAGAAACACATTTTCAAAACCCAACTTCAGGCTTTAGAGATGATCAAGGAAGATCTTTAATGTGAAAAGAATTCCCAAAAAAGATATTACTAACTGAAACCTCTTGGAAAGAGGAATAAATTGTGGTCATACTTTCACATCTTCATTATTAAGAACGTAATTCAGTAGCCAGAAGATACATTTTACAACAAACCAAAGTGGTGAGGTGTTTATAGACAGTATTAGTTTGGGAAACAAAATAAATCTTCCTATTAAACTTAGATGACTATTGTACCCTGAACGTCCCATAAATTGGGTGAACATGAATCATTGAGAAGCCAAAGTGAAAAAATCAATCCCATAAAATTTTTCATTTGTAAAACAATTTATATTTTCAAGGCACCTTCACACCAGTATCACATTTTATCTTAATAACATCTCTATGTGATGGGTAGATGTTCATCGTTCAGAAAAAGAGTAGAAATGAGGTTTTACTAATAGTTAGGCCAATATGCTTTGCGAACTGCCTCCTGTGGAGTGGGTCAAGGTGAAAGCATGCAGAGCTATTTCCTGCATAATCAAGACGATCATTCACTGCAAAATGACTCTTCCTAAGACCATTGGGGAGCTACTGCACATAAAAATCTATTTCACAGCTTTTTTCCTGCTCACCAAACAGCCAGGTGGAACACATTCAGGAGGCTGTGATTCACTCTTCAACCAGAAATAACTAACTAACTTCAGGGAAGGGAAATACATTGCCTGTTCTCTAATATTTCATTTTCGGGAGCATCACTCTTTAACTTTCCTCTACATGTGACAATCTACTTCTTCACATCCATTTCCATTCCATCTGCTTTATCCTTTTTCTTCAACTGTAAGCAGATTCAGAGCTCAAGCAAGCCCTGGGCCATTTCTATTTATTTAGACTTCAAACATAATGACATATAAAGAGAATCAAAATAGAATAGCAAATGTACAATTTAAAAATGAACGCTCTTAGGCAAATACACATAAGAAAAGATGCTCAACATCATATGTCATTAAAGAATTTCAAATGAAACAGCAATGAAATACCTCTACACACCTAGTATTAATAGAATGGCCAAAATCCAAAACACTGACAACAACAACTGCTGGCAAGAATACGGAATAACAGAAACTCTCATTGATTCATTCTAATTCTGGTGAGAATCCAAAATGGTAAAGCCACTTTGGAAGGAAGTTTGACAGTTTCTTACAGCATAAAATAAATATACTCTGACCATATAATCCAACAGTCATGCTCCTTGTTATTTATCCAAACAAGTTGGAAGCTTATATCCACACAAAAATCTGCACATTGATGTTTATAGAAGCTTTATTCATAATGGGCAAAACTTGGAAGCAACCAAGATGTCCTTCTGTAGGTGAGTGGATAAATAAACTGCGATACATCCTAGCAGTGAAATACTATACAGTGCTAAGAAGAAATAAGCTATCAAGCCACGAAAAGACATGAAGGAACCAAACCTTAAATGCATATTACTAAGTGGAAGAAGCCAATCTGAAAAACTACATACTGTATGATTCCAACTACATGATATTCTGGAAAAAGCAAAACTATGGAGATAGTAAAATGATCAGTGGTTGCCAGAGGTTCAGGGGGAAAGGAAGGAGGGATGGGGGAGCATGGAGGACTTTTAGGACAGTGAAACTGTTCTGTATGATCCTATAATAATGGATACATGTCACTATACATGTGTTAAGATCCATACAATGTACAACACTAAGAGTAAATCCTAATATATACTACGGACTTTGGATGATAATGACATGTCAATGTAGATTCATTGATTGTAACAAATGTACCATTCTAGTGGGAGATGTTGATAATGGGGGAAGTCCTGCATGTGCAGGGGCAGGGAGTAAATGGAAACTCTGTACTTTCCACTCAATTTTGCTGTGAACCTAAAACTCGTCTAAAAAATAAAGTCTATTAAAAAAATTAAAGCTTGTCACACACACAACAGACACACAAAAATACAAATGTATGTATAATTCCATTGAGAAATAACATCAAAACTCTTAATTTGAGGCCCATAGCAGTCAGTACTGCGAAAAAATACTCTAGCTGATTTAAATAGAAAATAATTTACTATAGGATATTGGTAGCTTGCTGAATTTCTAAGGAAACCAAAGAACTCAATCTGCTTGGTACACATCTGGAAACTACCCAGAAGCAATACTCAATCACAGAAGAGTCTGACCCCCATTGTCACCAGCCATTTGGCCCTGAACACACCAGGGACAGGATGCCAGAAACTTGCCACAGGAGTCCCAAAAGAACCAGATGCCTCCACCACAACAGAACAGATGCTCAGTCTTCCCGCAGCTATCTCCTTGTGTTCCTTTCCTATCAAAGTCTTGCACTGACCTATCCTACTGGAAATACCTGAGTCATGTTCCTGCAAAGGGCCTAGAAAAAAATCTTTAATTCTATTATGAGGTGGTGAGAGTACCAATGTGGGAAACTATCAAAATACTAGAAATCTAGAAAGGAACCCAGGTGTCAGCTTATAGCAATTAGACTGAGTATGAAACAGGTTAAACCTGAAGAAACCCAAGAGCCCAGCAGAAAGCTAGATGTGGGGATTTGTAGCTCATTGGAGAGGTCAAGTGTGGAGATAGACAGATAAGGAATCATAGTACAAGGCGATGGTTAAAACCAAGAGAGCAGATGAGAGCAATCAGGGAGAGAATGTTCAGTGAGAACAGCAAAGGCCAAAGATGGAGCCTTAGGAACCACCAGTGTTGAAGAGTGAGATAGAAGAAGTCAGGAAGGAGGTGAAAAATGGACAAAGGTCACCAACTTTCAAGAAGGAAGGATGTCAAGTTTGAGAATCAGCAAGCATGGGTAAGATAAGGACTAAAAAAACCCCATTAGATTTGGAGATCTAGAGACAGTTAGTGCACCATAAATGCGCCTCCATTCTAACCTCCCACAGTGTGTCAAAATAGCCTGTTACGTTGCTTCCTCCCTTGGCCTGTTTTCTTCCAAAGAGCAAGAATGATGTCTCATTTATCTCAGAACCCTAGCACGTCGTACAGTACCTGGAACAAGAAATTCAGTAAAGTTTGTTGACTAACTAAACTGAGACCTGAAGTTTCCTTTTTGATGTTCATGCAAGAGGCTAAAGCTGAAATTCCTAAGCATTCAGGTCTTGGGGCTTCTTGACACTCTGACTCTCTAACTCCTCTAATCTGGAATTACTCATTTTTAGCTTTTTGGGATCACAAGGTTAAATGAGAGTCCCTTTCCTCATTTTTTGGAACTATCACCTTTCCATAAAATAGTTCCCTTCTCTCTAACAAGTCTGTAATAATAATAACAGCAACAAAAACAGCAAACACATGTGGAGTACATTATATTTTATGATGTGTTTTAATACACATAACTCCTGTTTAATACTAATAACAGCTACTAAACTGAGTATTTTTATTTTCCCCATCTTACAGGGAGATTACATGACTGGTCTAAAAAATCACTCACACTTAGAAAGAGTTTCCCTCTGGATTCACCAAATCCTCTGGCTTCAAATGCCAAGCTCGTTTCTCTCTGCCACACTAGCTGGGGTGGCCCACAAAGGTTTCAGTTCTACCATTTTATGCATCCAGGCTCATGAGTGATTAGCATTTTGCTAGATCTCATTTGTCATGCTGGCATCTGTTGCTGAAGCCGCTGAGGGTGGATATTAATTAGTCATTTCAAGGGATTCAGTTCAAGTTTAATGAGTGGGGTGATTTCTTAAACTTTTAGGGGAAAATGTTCAAAGGCTGCCACCTCAGTACAGTGAGGAGGGAAGAGACCTTTTTAGGAATTGAGGATCAGGAGTCCAACCTGGCCAGTTTACTTGACTTCTGAGTCCCTTCTTTTGTTTAGGAGAAAGCAGACGTGGGTAGGACCTGGGGTAGATCGCTAAGGCTATTGGAGTTGGCGGCAGGTTCTGCTTTACCAGGTTCTGATGATGCCGCAACTGACCAAGGAACCCACATTCCAGGGGTGCAGAAATAAGGATAACAAAAGTAACAGCCGCTATCCCTATTTTCCCCAACTTGTACAAATGCTTGCTCTTGCTCTCTGTCTCTCAAATTTGGGCAAAGAATTCAATTTCTGGGATATATTGGTCAATACCAGATGGCCCAGAACAAAAAAGCAGGAGCAACTAAACAATTTCATTTAAAGCAAATCAAGCAAAGCTGTAACCTGAGCTTTTTTCTCTCTCTCTCTTTCCTTAAAGGTTTCAAAAATCTTTCAATACCTCAAGTGGATAGGAAAGTGGGATTATGTTCTTTGATTTTAAAATATTTAATTCAGCTTGTTTCTGAAATTCAGCTCTCAGGAGGGAAGTAGACTCAAAAGCAGGACATGCTGGGATGGGAGGACAATGGGCCCAGCAAATTGGGGTGTAAGGAAACACCGGGCAGGGTTGGAACAGTGGGTCCAGCAAGAGCTGGCCACGGAGAGCTCCGCCCAATGGTCAAACATGTCCAAAGAAAGTGGCCAGCTCAGATTTGGCCTTGGGACTCTAATCGGCAGCCAGGGCAAATCATGGGGTGAGCCCATGGGTTAGAGGACAATGCAGAATTAGGCGGAGCCGCATCACCATCCTAGACAAGAGTAGAGAAACGTGGCATAGTGGAGAGCTTTGCCATGGAACCAGAGAAATGCGATTTGAAATCCAGCTTTGCTCCTGCTTAGCTGTGTCGCTGGGGCTCCTCTTGAACCTGTTTCTCTTCTATAATGAGGGATGTTCGTGCCCACCTTTTATGATTGTTGTGAGAATTAAGGCGAATGTTTACAAAGCAGCTCATGTAACATTTCAGCAGAACAAACATGAAATTAATGTAAGCAATGATGATTATTGTAATGATATGTCCTTTCACCACAGCCACTGGCAGTATCTGGGAACATGGAGAACACAGAAGTTGGCCAAAACTAGCAGGAATGGTATCAGAATTGGTTTTCTGATACCTGAAGGGGTATTCATTCCATAATTACACAAAGGCACTGCATATTGCCCCAGGAATTGGGTTTTTTTCCCGAACACAAAAAATACCAAATAATACATAAGAGCAGTTATTATCACTTTTAACATCCACCTAGTAGAGTCTCTTGAAGATAAATTCCAGTTCAGTTAGAAAAGGAAAGATGGATGGGTAAGTGCAAGGTGCAGCCACACACTGTAAATCATTTCTGACAAAAAGGGATGTCTAAAGTCAAACTGGCCACTACATCTGATTGCAAATTACTTCCAAAAGCACATAGAATAATTAGTAATTAAGATAAGAATGACTACCTGCGAAGAGAGAATAGGTTCTGACTTTGTTTTTCTTATAAGTTTTGATATGGATTATTTTTAACAAGTCTCCATTCTGAAGAGCAAACCATCAACACATTTATTACTTACTTCCAACCTCTGTGTTCGTCACCGAAATGTGTTTCTTCAGCAAAGATAACCTGGGAATGCAAGGAAGATAAAATTCAAATAAGTTTATTTTGCAACTCTGCTCAAAGAAGCTGAAGCAAATACCTAAAAATGTTTAGGGATAGTGAATATCCCTAGAAATAGGGATAATAAATTTTGTTTTTCCATGCAACTCCCAGCTTCGATCAAGGATAATTGAAAAATTAGCATAATGACAAGATCTGTAAAAATGGCAAAGGTGGCCAACAAATTAGGTAAGACCAGAGACACAGTAGGAAAGAGGAAGGAAGATCTACATCCAGAGGAAAGATAAGAGAAAATTTGTTCTTTGAATTTTTTGTTCTCTTTTCTAAGATTAATATTTAGAATGGCCTAGAACTGTAGCAATCATTTGTGGAAACATAAATCATATTTACTTATACAGTTTTCCCATTTACTTCCTACATTTACTCTCAAATAATGGGGGGACAGCTAGAGAGCAAGGGGTGCAATCAGCCAAGGAAAGGCTTTAGAATGAAGCTGATAGGTAGTTATTATCTTGGTAAAACCTGGTATCTTAAGGTTCTCCAGAGAAACAAAATGAATAGGGTAGATTAGATATAGGATTCATTATGGGAATTGGCTCACATAGTTATGGAGACAGAGAAGTTTCATAATCTGCCACCTGCAAGCTGAAGAACCAGGAAAACCAGTGGTGTAATTCAGTCCAAGTCCTAAGGACCAAAAACACGGAGAAGATGGATGTCTCAGCTCAAACGGGAAACAATTCACCTTTCCTCTGCCTTTTTGTTCCATTCAGGCCCTCACTGGATTGGACACACTTGCCTACATTGGTGAGCGTGGTCTTTACTCAACCTACTGATTCAATGTTACTGTCTTCCAGAAACATCCTCACGGACACACCCAGAAGTAATGTTTACCAGCTACCTGGGAATCCCTTAGCCCAGTCAAGTTGACACATAAAATTAACTATCACAGCTGGTCAAAGAACTTCTGATAATGTAATTTTCATTGCTCTCTAGTACAAAGAGATAAAAATTTTGAAGTACCCCAAGAAAATCCAGGAAATGGAGAGAAGAGCCTCATCTGGGAGAAGGGAACAGAGAGCCTTAGTTGCTACCCCACTGAGAATAAAACAGACTTGTCTAGCAACAATGTTAAAGTTGATTGATGTGGGAAAATCTCCTCTTCTGTGTTCACTATAAAATCCTCAGTGAAATCTTCTTAGTCTGCCAGGTTTCTGAGTAAGTCATTCTTTTAAAAGACGACAAAGAGATGCTGGGTTTGCATCCAGGCAGTCACAGGATGAACAAGAGAGAGCAGTTGTGGCTTCCAGAGCCAGAAGATGAGAGAAGAGCTGTCAACTGGGTTACAGAATGTGGAGAACCCCAGAGCCAATCCACAGGCATTCATCCAACACCTGATACATGCTTAGCAGGGACCTTGCCCACCAACATGCGGAAACAAAGGAAAAATAAGACACAGAAAAACAGAAATGAAAATCTCGAGCTAAGAAAAAACCCACTCACAAAGCACCACTTGAAGTAACAAAGTGACAGAATAAAAACTTTGACTTTTCCAAATCTCCTTAGCTCAAAAAGCAGCCTGTTCATTAGAATAGCACAGAAATCGAAAGAAATAGTCACTGATTTTTTCCTACAAAAAAAATATCATCCGTCTTTCACTCATCTTCTGTGTTTTATGTCTGGAAGTCTTTTCCATCCCTCTCCCCACTTCTCTCAGCCTTTCTCACTTCATCTTTCTGTCCCAGAACACCAGGAAAAAAAAATGTAGTCATGCATTTTTGGGGGTGTTTATGTTTCATAACATTGCAGCTTTCCATTAAACGAGTATCATGTCTAGGAATAAAAGACAGCCAGCCATCTTTCAAAATAAGGATGGACAGTATAGAGTGCCTCCCATGTAGTCAGTTCTGAGCTAGAAGTTGCGAAGGATTCAGAAAATGTTGTGATCCCATCTCTTAATAAATTGATGGTCTTTTAGTGTAAATGTTGGTACTATGTAAGAATAGCTCTCTAATGGGCGGTGAAATTTACTTATTCCTAGATTTTTCAGGTAACATCTTAGGCAAAAAACCAAAAAACTCACAAACAACAATATCTGCATAAAAACAAGAATATTAATTCAATACAAGGTACAGTACTGACTGAAGAGGAAATAAGTTTATATTCGTAAACCAAAAATATAACACTGTATTAGAAAGAGAAACAGAAAATAGTACAGACATTTCTTAGGCAGACCTCTGGCCAAGAGGAAGGTATAAACTAAATTTCAAATGCAGTATCCTTCCAACTTGTAAATTGGATGCTTCTGTGGTGCCATCTTGTTCCTGCCTCTACTGACTACTGAAGCTTCTGACTAGCCCTTCTGTGTTAGTCACAATCTAACCTCTCCACTGGTTACGTGGCTATCAACAATCAGTGCATGCCTTGCTTAATGATATTTATACCATTGTAATGCCCTAACACTTCTTTGCCAGGGTACACAAGTGGTCACTTATAGTTAGAGACAGAAAGATAAAAAGCAACCTCTTAATACACTAAGGAGACATCCATCTCCAGAAAAATAATCCAGTAGCTTTTACAGCAAATCTTCATTGCTAAGGAAGGATTGAACTTTTAAGCCTTTAACTTTGTGTTGCCCAAATGTACAATTTGTTTAAGTGTTGCCAGCTCAAATTATCAGAAACAAAGGGCCAGCATGTTATCAATAATAGGAAACGTACACTAGAAAATTACAATAATTAAATAAAGTGTTTAAGGTGGTAAAACAAATGAAGATTTGCTAAAGGGAAAAAGAAGATTTGCAAGAGGGAAATGTGCAGGAGATGATCATATTCCTGGATTTTTGATACTATATCAATTACTAACAGCAGAATTAATGTTATTAAAAGTTTAAGAAGCATTGTTAATTTTTAATTTTAATCTACAATTTTAAAACTAGTAATGTGGGAGTTGGATGGTTTATGTTGATACAAATATTTGTACATATTTATGGGGTACATGTGACATTGTGTAACACACATAAACTGTGTAATGATCAAGTCAGGGTACTTAGGGTATCCATCACCTTGAGTATTTATCATTTCTATGTGTCACTTTTAAAAGTAAGCTTTACTTTTGTTTTCTTGTTGTCACCATAATCAGAAGGCACAATTTCTTCTAATGGAATGAATTTCTGATTTGGTATTAGTCATCTACGAAAAAATAAGATTTGTGCAATATAAATTTTCTTTACAAACTTGAGTGAATTAATTATATTAAGCAATTTAAATATGAATTTTTGTCCATATAACAGTAGATTAATCAATTTAAGAAATAGCTCATTGGTTCTGGATGCTGGTCTTGTGGAAAAGCCACTTGATATAAAATGAGACCAAAGAAAATCAAAAAACAGTAAAAAAGATTTTAAGCAATAAGTTATGTCTTTCTGGAGAAAACAAAGGAATTCTGTTTCATTTTAATTAATACTCAAAAATATAGAAGCAGAAATTGAAAAATTAGGTCCATGTTATTTAATTTGCAAGATGGCAGGAACAGTGGATTTCCATGTGTATTGTCATGCAAATAATTAAAGCAGCTTAAAAAGAATTTTTCTCTTCAAAATATCTTCCATATTTGGTTTATTTCCCATGCCACCACTCTGAGATAGATGAACAGATTGCAAACCCAACAATATACAAATGTCAATTTTCAAATGATTCATCACGACCCTATACTTTCCCCTACCAGATTTGTGAATCCTAAGTATTTCTAATATTCTTATGTGACAACAAAATCTTCTCTTCTATAACTGTTGGTAGGTCTAGTGTCATCTGTAGAAAGGGGTGGGTGTGTGTGTGTGTGTGTGAGTGTGTACCATAAGAGACCCAGCTTACATAATTTAAGAGGATGATTTGGTTTAAGGAAATTAAGCTGTGGTGCAGGAAATCTGAATTCTAACCTCAGTCAGTTCACAAAAGCCCCACTCATACCTCTGTAATATTTGTCCTCATTCTGAGTATCGGCCCCTCCTTCATTATCCTCTATCACAATACCCTGTTTACTTTCTTAGCCCTTTCCTGGAAATATTTCATTTCTTCATTTGTTTCCTTGTTTGTCACCCCTGATGAGAATGTTAGATACTCCAGTATACACACAGTTGTCTTTCCTGTTCATTGTTAGAGGCCCAGCACATAGAACAATGTCCAGTAGTAAATTCCAAAAAATTTTTTGTTGAATGAACAAATGAATTCTAGTCACAACATTGAGAAAGAAACAAGAGCATCCCTGGCATTCAGAAGCCAGCCTGTCTCTCACGGCTAGATACCGCGATTCTCCATTAAACATAAACCATGTCACAGAATGCCAGCCTCTCAGAAGGCTTCGATGAAGCCACGACAAAATAAGACAAAGCAGGGCCACTTCATAATTTTGTCTAAGCACAGACAAAAATCAAGGTCACTGTACCATCTATGAAATATCAAACACCCCATCTCCCAGCCGTAATGGGTGACTGCTACGTCTTCACCAATTACAGCTTTACTCTCTCTCTAGTCTCCCTCTATGTAGATAAGTCATTGAGATCTTTGATCACAAAATTGCCCTGCTCTCTAATAGCATCCAATCTAGAGTGAATCCCTGCTTCCTTAGACCCTCCCTCTCACATCACCCCACCAAAGCCCAAATTCTGTAATGTCCTTCCTAATATCCCTTTACTGAGACCCCCGTGATCCCCAGGCTGTGTGTTCTCTCCCTCACTGCAACAAGTAACAAACCAAACTTGTTCAACTACTGTAGTGTTTCTGGGGATCTTTAGCTGGACAGCATTAATGGGATATAGCACAAAAAAAAGCACGAGACAAGAGCAAGAAGTTCAAGCTGAGAATGGTCACAAAATACTAGCTACCGTTAGATATTTACTGATGATGACAATAATAATAGATAGCATTACTCAGGCCACTACACCATGCCAGGCACTGTGCCAAATCTCCTTTAATCCCTACAACAACACTATGAGGTAGATTCTATTATCTTCCCCCACCTTACAGATGGGGAAACCGAGGCTTACTAAAGTAACTTGCTCACCTTCACACAGCTAAATAAGTCGTGGAACCACCTTTAAACCCAGACACTGTACTGAACTCTCTCTTGGTGGCTTATTTCAGAGAGGGTTAAATTTTATTGTACTATATTTCTAGATTTTATTGACAAAGATACTGTGTTCAAGGTGAGAGAGGCAACCTTCAAAACCAAGAAAGATAAGAATTTCGGCATCTGTTCAGAATATCCTGGAGGGCTCAGGGCCTCAACCAAAGCAAATCTTCAACTTCTGCTCTTCAAAGTAACTTAGTCATTGGCACTGAATTTACATCACAAAACCAGTTCTCAACTTGTATGTTTTTTAAAAGCTAAAAGTGACTATCTTTCTGACTACATAAATGTTTCTCTGCCAGACAGAATATGGGTTTTGTTCCTGCCAAAGGAAAGATCATCCTTTCAATAAAAGCAACAGACTATTTTTCCAACTGTGCCGCGAATGTTCCGCAGCCATCACTGAATGGGCTGAATCAACAGAACCTCTCTCACTTTTCTGAACTAATAATAACCAGGAACAGTGACATCCAAAGCCAAAACAGAGCAGAAAGCTGCAAGATTTGTGCCCTGCAGAAATCAAAAGAAATGTCAGCAATGTAGTAATAAAATCTTCTCAAAACGTGATTCTATGTCTTCTCTCACTTCTGAGGGAAATCTGCTGGATCCCACTGAAGCTGAATTATACTCCCTAGTGACAACCTAGGTGCGTCGCTGACTAGATTACGAGGAAATCTCTGAGGCACTCAGCCTGCATGTAGCAATAAAAACAAGATCAACAGATAGCCAGCCAAGGGCCTCTATTCACTGACATGCATTTGGCTTAATTCTGTTGGCACAACGTGGGTGTTTACTATAGAACAAAGGAAGGAGACACAAAACCATAGAGCAAGGATACTATTTCCTGTTTAGGCCTGACACAAAGGCTCTAAATATGATAAATTCACACAACATGGAAGCTGGAAAAATTCCTGAAATAGTCAGATATGAAGACATTTCTGGGAAGAAAAAGAGGACCCCTGGGAACACCTCCATTTCCTATAGGAAGAGCCTTTTTTTAAAAGTTGTTTACTCTTCTCTTACTAATTCAGTGGCTGAGGGCAATCTGTGGACTAGGGTTGGGTAATTATTTCACAGAATCCACTAATCCACATACATATTTCCTTAGGCGAAATAAATAAAAACATTATTACATGAGGGTCTATAACATTGTTTTCCTTCACCAAGAGGCCCTTTCCTTGAAAAGGCTGGAAACCACTGGTCTATGCCATATATCCTGATTCTGTTATTAAAAATTTCATGTGAAACAAAACTCAAAAGCTTACTAAAGTCAATGCTTGTTAAGCAGCAATTTAATTTCTCCAAACCTGCAACTCTGTAAGGAATATCCAGGGTCACTGAGATATGGAAAAATGTAATGAAAAAGTAACAATTAAATGTATTTTAGACAAGGACCATTAGATACCTTAAGTAAAATGTAATCCACTGACTGCTTCTTTAATATGATTCATAATTAAGTCATGTCCAAAAGGTGTTCATGTATTTATAGTCATATTTACTTGTTCCTGGTTCTAGTACATTAGTTCTCATTCATTAATTGACTCTATAATGGGTCATTTTTATAGCAGTCTTAAAACAGTAGGAGAAGATGAGGACTCTAAAGTCCTGTGTGCTCCATTTCTCATTATAATATAAACCAAGATAACAAAATATAACAAACCGCTCCTCTAGATTTATTCCAAACAGTGTTTCTGAGATTCTGCAATTCAATTCTGAGTATTTCATGCATTAGTTACCCTCTTATGTCCTTTGTCTTCTTAAATTTTTCTTCTTAAACCCACAGTTTTCCAGAAACTTCTGAGAGTTCTTGGGATTTCCATTTAAAAAGTTGCCAAAGGAAATACACTAAAGCATAGTGATTTCTCTGGATGATGCTATTAGAGTTTTTTTCTTTTTGCAATGGGTATATGTTCTTATAACAAGGAAAATATATTAAAAATAAAATGTGGAAATAATAATTCTAATTCTTCCCATGATAACTTGCAAACACTACAGCTTTCACTAACTTGCCCCACTCCTTAGACATCTCATCTCATAGCTTCCATCCAATGCTTATTAAAAAGCATTTGCAATAACATTTGATAAAAAGAAATATCCTAAGTCTGTTCCTGTTCACACAGATTGTGGAGGACAACAGGTCCTTCCACCTATCTTCCTTGTCATTCTCTGAATCAACAAGGCTGGGTGGAATTTGTCTTTTACTTTCTCCGTGTCATGTCCTTCCTCTACCACCAGGAAGTAGGACTCTGAGCTTTCGGAAGCAGAGAAGTGACCCTGTGTCTGCATCCTCCAGGCCTGGTTTCTTGATCTGCTAAATGAATCTAGGAAATTCTCTCTTTCCCAAGCCTATTTTCAAAACCTTTTGGTTGCATTGCAAAGATGGAAAGCTGTAGGGGAAGTTTGTTGAAAAGAAACACTTAATTGCATTCAGTTATTATTTGCAAACTATCATCCCTGTTGTATATTTTTCCTTTACCTTTGTGATCAATATTTTTGAGTATTCTTATATTATTAACTGGGTTTTCAGGAATAGTGTCCTAATTTTTAATTTTGCCTTTAGAGAAAATAAGGATTTAATGCATCTATCATATGGGAAGGAATTAGGTAGCAAGTCAGAGACATAAAACCCAGTTTTCTTTTCCTATTTCTACCTTTTTTTATCTTGTATTTTAACCAAGTTTCCCTTCTTAAAGCAAAGATCTGCCATAATTATTTGGTCAGCTTCCTCTCCTCTGTCCTTTTCGATAAAATAAGCAGGGAACGATGACATTCTAGTTTTCTGTAAAGGAAAATATCAAAAGGCTAATGCAGAGACAAAAGAAAACAACTGATGGTGTTGCCTGCACTCTGGGGAAGAAATATAATTAACACAATCATGCTCAGGCAAGCCTCTTCTTATATCCATAAGAAATTAGATGCTCTAAAATTAAACTCCAAAGCCATGGTGATTTGACCATATAGAAAGCTGACAGTATTGAAAAAGTACCAGCACAGGTCTGAGATCTGAATACCATTGGGCTTCCCTTTTTTCTCCGTTTGATGCCAAGTGGAATAATTCTGCATCCATTGGCAACTTGCTTAGACTGAGAAGGTCATACAGAAACTGGTGACAACCAATCATCCCTTAATAACTCATACCAACCTCACTTCTTAGGTACTGTACATCTTCCCTAAAAAAACAGCCAGCCATCTTCCCAGGCCACTGTTCCTAAACCTCGGGCTTTCCCAGCACAGAGCACTTCTTTGTTGCATACGTACGATTGCAGTTATTTCTAACGTGCTTCTCTGTGATTCATGCCCCTGGTCTCGGGAGGGCTTCATCACTGAAGAGTAGGGCATTAATGATCTCTATTCAACTTTCTCTTCTTAAGAGCAGTGGAATTACTGGGCGTGGTTGCTGACCTTTCGAGGTCCCACCTCCCCTCCCACCACCTCGACCTAGCCCGAGCCCCCCTTTGTGAATATCATCCGTTTCCCTCACTTCCCTCCACTCAGCTCTTCATGGTGCTTAAAAACACGCCACAAGCATCACGGTGTGCTGTAAGAAAGAGGGTTTCCTCGGCGTGATGTGTTTTGCTCCCTATAATTCCTGTCCTTACTTTCTTTGAAAAGATGACTTTTTGTGATCTTTCATCTTAGACTATTGATCAAATCAGAAGGAGAAAAAAAGCAGGCTAAGAAATATCATTAGAGTCCCTTTCTGGGTTGGTGTGAGAGAAGTTAGTGACTACTTGTAAAAAGAGAAAAATAAGAACACAGCTCTAAGGACCACTAGAGGGCTTAGGCTTACGTTTATTTTAAGATGCTAAGAAATGTTTAAAGGTTAAAGAAATTAGAAGTGTTTTGAATAATTGAGATAGCAAGTGCCCCTTAAAGATATTGGACACTTGGTTCTGCAGGTTCCCAAGGGAGAGGATAGTTTTATCAGGATATGTTGAACCACAAGTAACGGGAACCCTGATTCAACTGGTTTAAATAAATAAGGAAGTTTATTAGATTACAAATGAAGACGTGAATAAATAGTAAGTGGGGCTGCAGGCACAAAATGATCAGGGTTCTTGTTCTGTTTGCCTACAACTCAGTTGATGTCTTCTATATGTACATTTTGTCCCCAGGTTACCTTTCCTCATAGTGACAAGATGGCTGCCAGCCAAAACCGGCACAACCTCCCATCTTGTTTATTTCCTGTAGGTGAGACAGTCTCTCCCCTGTCATGGAATATAAGTCCATGCTTTGGCCTAGTTAGATCTCCTGCCCCACCTAGGCCAATAATGTGACTGCAGAAATTTCACACGCTTATTGGCTTAGGCTATGTAGGATCCACCCAGGGGCTGGGGATGGAGTTGATTCCCCTAAATCATAGGCCTAAAGGAAGGAAGGCTGATACCTGGACCAAATCAGGGGCCTGTCCTATTAGGATGGGAGGAAGGAGAGGACAGGCAACCAGTAGTATCCACTGCAACAGCATTATGATTACAAGTGTGAGTTCTGGTGCGCAACAGACCAACATTCAAATTCTGGCTTCAGAATGTAACCTTAACCACTTAATCTCTTGGTATCCCAGTTTTTGCATCTGTAAGGTGCCCCACACAGTGGTTGTGAGGATTAAATGAGTCTGCACAGAAATAAGAGGGCACAATGTATGGGAAGGGGACTCAGTAGATGGTGGTTGTGGCGAATGTTTATAAAGCTACTGTTACTACATCATTAGTGATGTCGTTATCATCACCATCGGTATTCATTATTACAGGCCTCCTTAGCAGCTCTAATTCTTGAACTCATTTGTAGATTTGTGGGGTTTTCTGGGCAGCTAAGGAACCAAAGCTTATAAACTAGACAAGTACTTCCCACTGCCAGCAGGAGGGGATTTCTGTAAAGTGGATAAAGGCTGCTGCTGTCCACCCTCCCAGGGAAGCCATGGCACAGACCTCGCAGTCCTTCCAGCTATTAGGAATTCTCCAGATGACTATGCACAATCCCTGCAGACCAGGAACACCCAGTCCTTTGGAAAATTGCAGCCCCAGTCCTGGGAGCTTTTCTTCCCCCTTTCTCAGCTGCTGCCAGGATCCAGTGTCATAAGAGGCTCCCCAGAAAGCAGTGTCTGTTGATTGGGGTGGTTTCTGCTCCCTTGACTTTGTATCATGACCCTGCCTCACCTGTGGAAAATGGGAGCCAGTGAGCCCTGAGGATGTTCGCTCTGCCACTATACCTGAAACTCAACCACCTGCTGGCCCCGGTATACAATCCCGGTCGGTTATAGAGTTAAGAATACTGTAGTGCCCTTTCCCATTCCACCATCAGCTGCAAGAATTCCCAAGGAGACCAGTCCGACGCCCTTCCCCTCCCATCTCTCAGAAACCACCCTCCCCGGTCCTGCCATGGCTCTGCTCCAAAGAACTCCATTGTCAGCTTGTGCAAACCTGCAGACCTTGGCAGGGTCTGCTGAGTTTATCTTTATTCCTCAGCCCTCCTCACCCTTCCTATCCTCCGAGGCCCTGTCCTTACCACATTCCCTCTCCACCCCCGACCCGCCCCGTGCTCCCGTCTAACTTTAGCATCAGTTCCTGGGAGCCCTTTCTATTCTTCTACTTCAGTCAGTGCTGGTATTTTTTAAGAGAAATAGCAAAATTAAAAATGGCTTTTTCATGAACAGCAACCTTAGTGGCAGGATGGAAGGGACTGGGATTTGGGGAGTCAGTCGTACCTGGGTTCAGAACCCAGCTCTGCCAGAGCTGTATGACCTTGCAGAAGTTACTTAACCTCTCTGAGCTTCAATTGATTCATCTGCCTGCCACAGTTGTTTAAAAGGTTAAAAGTGACATAAATGGAAAGTGCTGAGCTTAGGACCTGGCTCAACAAACGACAGCTTTAAATTGTGATAGTTGCAGCACTAAGTGAAGGAAGTAGATAAGGCAAATCCTATTTTAGAGGAAGAATTCTCGGCCAAAGATAAGGGCGCTCTCTTCTCCTTGTCAAGTCCTCATTTCACGAACAAATTATTTTTATAAGATTGTAAAGGAAAAATTCAGAACACCAGGCTAGTGGACACGAACCAGAGAGGCTTCTACACAAGCCCTTTTATTTTCTACTCAGCCCTTGGTTGGTGAGTTTCCTTTCCCGAAAGGTTTCAAAAGTTCTTCAGTGAGGAGGACTCCCCTGTTTTCATGAGTCCATCGAAAAGAGTCCCTTCTAGTCAACCTCCGTGGACCATCCCCGCTCACTCTTCCTGAGGGCGAGGTGACCTCCTCCCTCTTTCATGCCTGAATAACCGACAGTGATGCCACCCAGATATAGCTAGCTGGCTGTACCTGTGGAAAAAGACATTCACTGCAGGTTCCTGGAGAAGTCACAGGCTGCAGGCACCTGCTGGGAGAACCATAGAACCGAAAAGTGTAAGAAATCCCTTGAGGTGGAAGCCAGAGCAGGGGAAGAACAGAGAAGCACCTTTATATGTATGTCCTCCATATGTATATGGAGGACACCAGCATGGGCGTGGGGAGGTGGCATGCCTCTCGGTGGGCACCATTCGCTAAGGTAGCTACCGCATCTCCATTTAAGTTTTAAATAATTAAAAATCGCTTCCTCAGCCGTACTAGCCATATTCCAAGTGCTCAATTGCCACATGAGACTAGAGGCTGCCATACTGGATGGCCCAGCTCTAGAATCTGCGCTGCCTGTGGCTCTGTCCATTGGCCTGGGAGCAGCCGCACAGTGTTGGCCATGTCTGACCCTGAGGCAGTATCGCTGGCTTCTCACAGCCTTTGTGACACATGCAGGAGATTCAGAATGTCCGATGTGCCCTAGTGAGAGGACCCAGGGGTGGTAAAAATAAAACCGGCTTTATTGTTTTTAGGGTTCTCGTGCAGTGTATTAAATTTGTGTCCCTATTACACCTGCATTTCCCAGACTGGAATCCCACAGCACGTTTATAAGTGTGCCAAGGAACAAGTGTTCCGTGTCCAATTAAGATTTGAAAACACTGGGTTAAGCCAAATTAAATAAGGTTCCTTCTACATAGCAGACGACGTCCAGGCCCTGTGTTCCTCTGAGTCCTCCCGCTGACCTCTGCAGCCATGGTCTGCATCGCTGCACCTGTGGGACTCTCCAAAGCCCAGTGACAGGCTGGAAGTGCAAGAAACTGGGTGCAGCCCTCAGCAATAACTGATAGAAGCTGGTGTATAACTACCCCAGCTCCTTCACCTCTCGGGTGGGATGATTCCGAGGGGTGCACTTCACGTGCCCTCCTGGAGTTTCCCCTGGGGTTAAGGTCCAGTCACCCACAGCAATCGCTGACCTGGTAATGCACGTTTTATTGGCTTTGTGCCCCTCCTTGCCCACTACCCTGCTATTGTGTCCTCTCTCTCCCAAAACAAACTAATTGCCCTGGAATCCTGATCTCACCATATGCCATGAGGAAAACCCAAACTAAGATATTTTAGGGGACTTCTTAGCTTTTTAACATACAAATGAGCATTACCAATCTTCGGGAGAGAAAGAGCATATGCTGCAGTTCCCGAACTTGTTGTCATTGGGTCCACCTTTATTTGGCATTCCTGTCACATCTCCCTGAACAGTGCTCCGTAAAACCCAGCACAGGAAGTGCTGGCTTGGATCACAGAGAATGGGCTCCAAGCTCATAACCCT